>VZTL01004601.1:9241-22490 GCA_013400535.1 Scopus umbretta
TTTTTTCTTCTAAAAAAAAAAAAAAAAAAAAAAAAAAAAAGTTAACTAGGCTTTCCGTGTAGTCAAGGGAGAAAACCCGGCACATTTCCAGAGGGTGATTAACTCTGTCCAATAGTAGGTTGGATGAATGGCTTTCTGGAGGTGGGCCTGTTTTGCCATGCTGATGACAAAGGAAGCTTAGTCAACAGGCTCCTTCTTGTATGACCAGCTTTTTAATGGGAAAACTGGTAGATGAATCCCACCTGCATTGACAGTTTTAAAAGCCTGCTTTACAGAACCGTCTTTCCATGTGATATTTAAGTGGAATCCTCAGAATTTTAGATGGGCCTCTAGGAACATTTTGCCTTCCTCAGCTACAGGTAGCACAAGTCTAAGAATGCCACATAGTTCAAGTAAGAATGAACACAGTGCTTTTAAATCACTTTTGGGGCAAGAAGATTTAAAAAAACCACAATTTTTGTCTTTAAAGATAACTTGCATAGCTTATGAATTATAATTTTTTTTATTTTTCAAGAAAAGTCATGATTATATCCCTGCATTTGAATTAGTGTTCCATTTCCCTTTGTTTTTAAGGAACTTCCACCATATCTCTGCAAGTTGGATGTCACGTTTCAGAAAGGTAAGTTTTTGTTTCTTGCTGTTTCAATTTACAGTACCAGTAACAAATTTTCCATTATTGTAGTGTGCCGATTTCTTGTTTTGGCAAAGGGAGTAGAAGAGCAGATTTGCTTCTCTCAGTATTTTGAGAAGTTTTAAAAAGAAAATACAATCCTAGCTTTAGAAACCAGTTTTTTAGAATACCAGTTGGCAGTGATTAAGTTTAAGATGCAAGATATCTTTTTCAAGTAAACGTTTCAATTGTTTGCTTGTCTACTTGCAACTGCTTTCCAGTTCCCTTGTGAGAACTTCAGAGGGTGCTGACTGAAAATTTTTTATTCCGAAAAGCAGAAGAGAGTTTCTTTACAACTCAAATGCCTTTGTGCTGGTGCGCTCTGGGCTTGAAGTAGTGCAAGATGTTAGATAATATAGGCATTTTCAGAAAGGTGAATGGAAGGAGTAGCAGTTACTGTACGTTTGACCTAAAGTTCAGTACCAGTATTGCTGCAAAAGAGGAAAACCTAGAAAAAGACTAACCTGTTTTCTTGTGAAAGCTGTGGTTTGTGGGACTATGATTTGAACAAAGCGTAAAGGGTAAAATCGAGAGCGCTTCCACCTAGAAAAGGCTACCAGAGATGACAGCAGATGTCTTTGCTTGCTTGAAGGGCTTTCTGACGATCTTGTGTAGCCTTTCCCTATTTGAATTGCCCAGCAAGCAAATTTTGTGTTAAACATTTCTGTTCAGAATTGCAAAATACTTCAAATGCACCAAGAAGAGATCCATGATGTGTTATTTTCACACGTATATATCTTTTGGTTACGTACAGTAATACAAAGAGATGGCAAGAGCCTCCAGTTAATTCCCTAGAGCCACAAGCGGTTTCAGACAATAAAATTTGGGGGGTTTGCCTTCTGTTCCCTTTACTCATTATGCTTCTCCAGTAAATTTTCATAGAAGGAAAAGTTTTTCTCAGTTGGTCTTGTTTCACATTAAGCTCATTGCATTTGGTATGTGGTAACTGAGCCCGTGTTTGCTATTTCAGGATTCTAACGATGCCTGCACTCCTACTGTTGCTAAATAATGACTGAATTTAATGAAGTTCAAAC
The DNA here is from genome assembly GCA_013400535.1 of Scopus umbretta. Classification (NCBI taxonomy): domain Eukaryota; kingdom Metazoa; phylum Chordata; class Aves; order Pelecaniformes; family Scopidae; genus Scopus; species Scopus umbretta. Next base: position 10,946 of record VZTL01004601.1, read on the forward strand.
GTAAATGTGCAATATGCTCAGGGCATTTTCATGACGGAAGTGAGCTTGTCATAATTAATTACAACTATCCAAGTGAAGTAATTTTTTTTTTTAGCTTAAAAGTGTGCTAATTCCAGGAACTATATTAAAAAAAAAAAATTAAGATAACAAGTGCTCTGACAGCTCAGCTTTTATCTGTGTATTAAAAATGGTCACAGAAGTGACTACTTTCTTCTTTTCCCAGAATGTCACTGCGAGGGAAAAGACAACCGTATTCCACTCCTGAAAGAGGTGTTTGAGGCGTTTCCAGAAACTCCTGTCAACATTGACATCAAAGTGAACAACAATGTGTTGATCAAAAAGGTACATGAAAATCTATGCTGAACTGAGACTGAATGTCGTGTAATGATGTTGAAATTCCAGAAGAAAAGTTTCTCAGAGTTGCTAGTAGTCTGTGACACTAAACTCTGTGTTCTTGGACTGCTTCATCCTTCACGTGTTAGATCTTGCTGCATGTATGAGATAATACAGAAGATAGAAGTGATCCTGTGCAAGCTATTCAGCAAACAGCTCTTTACTGACCCTTTGTCTTGACATGAAACTGATGCTACACTGCTGGACACACTTTTGGTTTGTACTTCATATGAAGGGTCCTCTAATAGACTGTTGCCTGCCAAAGCATCATAGAAACGTGATGTCAGTGTCAAGTGTTCCTTACAGAAAAGGAAATCTGCTTTCCATCAGATAGTATTTTGCCATCTTGCTTTCTTAAATTATCTAGGGTTTTTTTGTAGGTATAATGATCTGTCTCTATTTGTTGACCAGAACTCCTGTTTCTTTCCAGTCAAAGCAGCACAGTCGCCTTAAGACGGGAGAGCGTATAGAAGAACTATCTTTTCTGTAATGACTTATGTAGTTGAAAAGTAACAAGTAGAGTTTCAGTTAAATAATTCTGCACATAATTTTCCATGAATACATGTTGGGGTTCTGCTTTTTATTGTGTTGCAGGTTTCAGAGCTGGTGAGTCAGTATAAGCGAGAGCATTTGACGGTATGGGGGAATGTCAATTACGAGGTTGTAGCGAAGTGTCTTAAGGAGGTAAGAATGGGTCCAGCTAAGCCTCGTTCTTGCCTGCTTGTTACTCTGTGGTGACAAATTGCACAGAAAAGCACCCTGTAAATCAAGATCTGGCCAGCTATGCCAGACTTTCAGATGTGATGCGAAATTTTGCACTTAGATTGTATTCTGCGTACTACACTGCTACAATAAATCAAGCACAGTTAACACCCATATACTCTGCAATAAAATACTTGAGGAATTAAGCTTAATCATGTTTTATTCTTGTTCTATAAAATATAGGGTGTTAGGATTTTATGCCAGGAACTCTTAGAGCCTGTTTTGCGCATCATTCATCTGGTACAAAAGCAATTTTTCTAGGGATTGCTTATTGTGTGTTTCTTTTTATGAAAATAATGGATGTAGCCACTAGTCGACACACAGTTATATTGGTATAAAGCTGTTTTACAGCTATAGATTCTTTTCTTTTTTGTGCTGAGGAATTGTACAATTTAGAATTAAATTAAAATTGTGCTTAGTCTGAGGGATTTATGCACCTGAGTGAAATTAATCTAGCTGAGAGTACAGATATTGTTCTGATTTATCTGTGCAGGACAACATGCCATTTCCTACCTGAACAGCAGTTATATTTATTCATTTTCATAGCATCAGTGCCCAAACATTTTGGTTCATAAACCAGCATCTTTAAAAATGTGTTGTGAAGTGAGTTGATGTGATACCAAACTGTAATGAGTCCTGTGCTAAAGGACAGCTTGTTCTTTGCGGTAATACTAGTCTAAGACAAAATGCTGCGTAGTGTCACGCAGTCTGGAAGGATGATGAAGGCGAGTTACAAAAACAGCACTGCAACTGGTGAAACTTGCATCTTTTCAGGTCCCGATGCCCCTTCAAATTGTGCAAAACTTTTGCTGGGGTTACAAGCTACCAGAAAGAGTAAATTCAGTGGCAGGCATATCATAAGCAGTTGGCAGCCTAATCTTTAGGTACAAGTGCTAAACTTTAAACATGCATTGATGAGTAAATTCAATTGTGACAGGCTCGACGATCTACCAAGATAATTTAGAATCTCTCTTTCCTGGTTCCTGCAGAATGCTGACATTCCCATCATCTTCTGTTTGCAACGTGTCCTCCTGCTTCTTGGCCTCTTCTACACTGGTCTGCTGCCATTCATTCCTTTCAAGGAAGAGTTCTTGGAAATTCCCATGCCTTCAATCATCCTCAAGTGAGTTACGGGTCCGTCGGTGGGTGCTGCACTGAAATGATCGTAAAACAAGTGAATGATAATGCTAGCTTGAGCGTTGGTTTAGTCAGTGTCCTCAGGATGAGGATACTATTTTGTTAGTTTAGGCACTTTTGTATATTCCTAGGAGAAAGCTATGCAAATCTTCTGCTCCTCTGTATTTAACCTGTCTCTAGCCAGCTCTGAGTTACTCAGTTGTTAGTGTGGGATGCCCGTGTATATCGGTGTTTCCTGTTGACAGCATCTCCTGTAAATACCGCCTTCATGCAGCTGCCTTTGCAGTGCAGCTTGTGCTGATGCTGTCTAGACAGTAATATGTAGCAGTGCTGTACAAATAACTAATTCTTGCACTTTTCTCCCTCTTTCTTGAAAGCGAATTAGTCTGATAAGGCCAAGAAGCAAGTCAGTAATAGGGTGGATATGAGATTTTGCATGCTCTTTGTTTCTCATGCTTTCCTCCAAATACTGCTGAATGCCCGGCTCTGCTGCTTCTCTTAAATGTAGCACACTCCTCTTGTGTAACCCAGTTCTAAGTCACTTAGTGAAATTACTGCGCTAATTTGAGAAACTGCAAGATCATTCTTCATGTTCCTTTTGCAGGAACATCTCAAATAATATTTTAATCTGTGCTCTGGTAATTTTTTGTTTCCTCTTCCTCAATAGGCTGAAAGAACCACAGAAGATGACAAGAAGCCAGAAATTTATTATCTGGCTAGCTGACACGTAAGATTCTCATCTTACTAAATTTTTATTTATATTTTGCCTAGGTATTAACAGTTGGCTCAAGCAACTAAGACTAGCTATTGCTGTAGCTACTTGTTATGTTGTAATTTTTTTCAGTTTCCTCTAGCTTTTTTCTCAGTGCAGCATAAATCATATTCAAATCTTACGTAGGTGTTCCTGTATGCTGTTATTTTTCATACGCTGGAACGTACTGGGTGCAGTAACAGTGGGCATTATTCCAATTTAGTCTATTTAGTTTCTGTCGCTAAGTGTGTTCAGTTAATTAGCATGCAAGTAGATTCAGAATGCAGCTTTCACGTTTCATGGGATTGTGACTGTTTCATAATGTTGTCAGAGGAGACACTGCTTGGCTTACACAGAACGCTGTGGATTTTAAGAATATGCGTGCTTCAGAGGTTGAATGTGACTGCAGCGTCTTCTGGCTCCTGCTTCCATGTCTGACATCTGCTAGTTTGATTTCCTGAGCGGCGAGTAGAGTTTTCATGTCTTCTGGTGTGAAGGATAAAATATCTTCTGAAAGCAAAGGGATTGATTCATCGGACATGGTACTAGGGTACCTGTGCAATGAAGGAGGAATCTGCTGGATTTGATCTTCAGAAGAGTTGATACAAATATCCATAGCTAATGCAAATTTCTGGGTATCTGCATTAACCAGTCTGGAGTTGCTTGAGCTAAAAGTTTGCTGTAATTAGCTTTCTAATCACCTTCTTGTGGAAACCATTCCCTCTAAATGCTCTATGGAAAATTTATTACAGAACACCAACAGACATTAAAAATTTCAGACATACTTCAAGTTTTTAAAGAATATCTTTCTCCTTTCTGCAGATTGCTAATGCGGAAAGCACTTTTTGACCACCTCACTGCTCGGGGCATTCAGGTACAGTGTGGGAGAGCTAAAGGAAATGTGCTTTTAACCTAGTGAGAATTTCAGCCAGCCAGATACGGCCTTAAGATGGGTTCGTGTTCTCCCCAGCATGTTCTCTTGTGTTGCTAGGATTGTAAGTTGCTTTTTGGTTCCTGAGCAATAGCTTATGCTGTTATGTTTGCAGTTCTGTAGTTGCAAAGGCAGAATTGTATGCTGGGCAAAAGGCTCTTTAAATCCCTTTAAGATTACTTTTTTCCCCCACTTCAAACTTAAGCCTACAAAATCTGCTAAACTGCTTACCTATTTTGGCCTTTTCATAAAATAATATTTTGACTTCTGGAAATAACCTGAAGTCTCGGGTAACGAAAGGGAGTTGGAACCAGCTCTAGAAAATGCCCCCTTTCGAGGGCGAGGGGGAAGAAGTGGGATATGTTTGTGTGCGTGTCTTTGGCATGACAGTGTAATCTTTTGTCATTTTAAATATATGCAGCATCATCTCTCTCACATGAAACAATTTAGGTCAAAATCACCTTTTTTTTTTTTTTTTTTTTAAACTTGAGCGTTTCCTGTAATAATTCGTGTCTCTGTCCCATCTCATAGGTGTATATTTGGGTACTGAATGAAGAACAAGAATACAAGAGGGCATTTGATCTGGGAGCAACTGGAGTGATGACAGACTATCCAACAAAACTTAAGGAGTTTTTACACAATTATCCGGCGTAAAGGAAGAAAACCAAGGAAGTTCTTGCAGAATAGATTGTGAGCCAAGGATTTTCTTTGTTTTAAAAAAAAAAAAAAAGAGCAGCATACACAGATCATTTTGTTTGAAAGATGTAATTGGATGATCTATTACCTTGTTGTCAAGTTGCTACCTAATGTAAAGGTTGTCTATTTATTTTAAAACTTTAATTACATAGTTTACATTTGTAAATAGCTCATTTAGCAACAGTGCACCTCACGATTAGCGATGACTAGGAAGAAAGTTGCTGGATAGGATACCTGTAGATAATAAGTGTTATTTTACCTGTCACAAGTGTTCCTAAGCAGATGTCAAGACATGTCAGTTATTCCAGTTACATTCTAGTGGGCAGAAACGAAAGAATTTCTGAAAATGTACCCTGGGTGTCTGCATTTCTTGTGCTGCTTCTAGTTTTCAGATAACTTGTAGGGCAAAAAAGAAAAACAACACACAGGAGAAGTAGCAGAACCTGTAGCTAGCCAGGTAGTTTATCCTATGAAGCGTAGTCAGTAAAGGTGGTCACTTTTTTACCAACATTAACTCACTTGGTCAGTATAGATTTACTCAGTTATTCTTGCTGATACGAATGTTGAGCTTGAGCTCCAACTGTATTTAGACACCTTTCTGATGTGATGGTAATACTGTGACTTACTGGTCAAGGTCTAAATACAGCATTTAAGCCAGGTTCTGGATTTGGCACCGAGTTCCCCCCACAAGGGTCTAGGTTTGCCCCAGGTTCTGACCTGCCTCTCAGGCTACTGTGGCATGGCAGTAGCTAGCTTTCCAGAAAGGAAGATTGCACTTACTGTAGATTACACTTACTTTGACATAGTCTTTTCACAAAGGAAGCCAATGTTTTAGAAGTCTTTTGCACATTTGTAGTTCTAACAGTGTTGGCTTGATGAATGGGAAATTGTTTTTAGGGTGAGGGACCAAAGAAGACTTTAAGTTTGGTCAGGAGTTTCAGGAACAAATTAAAATGTTCCTGTTAAATGAATTCACCCGAAGCAGATTTATATGCATACTTACGAAAGCAGCAACTGTCAATCTAGGATGTATGTAAATTTTAGTCTTTTCTCTCCACAGAAGTATATTCATTAAGTTTATGTGCGTGGACATGGAACTAACTTTACCGGCAAAAGCCAGGAAACCCCAAGTCTGATGGAATGGGGTTAGATAGGAAGGTATTTCTGGAAGCTTACATGCTGTTCTGTCGTTGTGAGCAGGTGTTATGTGTGCATCAAACAAATTTGAGCCTGCAGTGCCTGCATGCTTTGGTGTTATGTCAGTGGTAGGGTTTTTCAGAGAGAATTTGGTTACTGAAGCCTAATTGTACACAACGACATGTATAAAGCTCAGTAATTTAATCGTCAGATACTGCTGGAACAAAACTATTGTTTAGTTCTATTGTCAAACTGCTGTCTACTTCTTTAAGGAGCTTCACGTGAAAATGATGGATCTTAATTATAGTAGCCAAATGCAACAGTATATTTACTGCAAGGTATACTCACTGTTATAAAAACTTTTGAAGTTCTTTTTTTGCCTTGCTGGCTCAGATTTGGAAGGGCTCTTGTTTCACTCCCTGGCTGCTGTGCCATACTTGTAATCATGGAGCATCCTTGCTATGTCATTACGCCTGTCAGTAGGCTGTCAGTGTTAGAATGTCAAGTCCATTTGGCTGGATAATGTTTGTTTCTGCATTATAATTTCTTTCTGAGGAACTTTTCTACATGGATGAAATGGAAGAAACAACTGCATTTATGATTTAAATGAACATGTGATGATGGTGGCAAATGAGTTAATGGTGTCCTTCTAAATAGCTGCCTGGTTAAGATGGCTGTAGATTCAGTTTCCTCTTAATTTAATCAGGTTTCCTCATTGAATGGAAGAGAGGAAAATACAACTTCCCAACTATTTGTAGGAAAAAGGATGAAATGATTTATTATGTGCTAAGCTTCTTGTTTCCCTTTCAGACCAGTCATGTCTGGTCAGGTAACTGTTAATAATCAGTCTAGTCGTAGTTCTGCCTGCTTTCTCGTAGTCACAGAATAGTTATAGAATAGGCTCCATACGCAGCTCAGTAGGCGAATGAAAAACTCCTACCCTTTCTGTCTTGATTTGGTTTACTAGCCAGTGTGTAGCTCCAGATAGCTTTTATGCAGTGTGGTTTTCTTCAACTCCATTTTATTGCTAGTGAGTTTCCAACACGCACACCTGTATTAAGATTCAGATATAATTCTGGTTTTCGACAATACTACTGGATAGCAATTACACATTAAAACTTTTGGGGGTTTAGGCTAGGAAAAGCTAAGTTTTAAAATTCTAGTCTTGATTTCTGGACTTGCTCTCTGAAGGGACAGGTGATGATGACTTAAGTTTCTCTCTCAAGTTTCCCTCATCACTGCGTAAAGAAACAGTTTGGTTTATTCTCTGTTGAATGACAAAACACAGTTACTAAAATTACAAACTTTTTTTTTAATTTCATTTTAATCTTTTTCCTCTTCCTCTGTAGCAGTGCTGTTGGAAACTTTTGCCTTCAAAGATGGTCAACACATTTTTCAGCCACTAGTCTTCCTACATCTGATGTAGCTTTTGACTGTGCTGTTGATACATGATCTCTCTTTGATAAGTCTGCTACTTAATATCTGAAATTTGAATGAGTTGAGTTACGTGGGAGGGAAGGGGTTCCGTGCCGGAAAAGCTGCTGAATTTATTCAGTTGCTCAATTTGGGCTTTAGTACAAGAGCTAAAGTTTTGATCTCTTGAGACAGACGATGTTGAATGGATGAGGCCATGAATGCGAGCACCAGTGCACAGGGCTTAGGCCGTGATAACTGTTTGTAACAAAATAGTATGGAATTGAGGTAACTGTAGAATGTTTGTTCTATCAAATCATTGGTTTGAATATTCCAGAACTTGCTGTGTGATTTTTAAACCACTTGTGCAGAAAAGCATTTGTTGAGAACTTGCACAGCTGTCCAGGAGGATGTTCTATTAATCTCTCTCCAAGGAGGGATTCTTTTCAGGTACTTTTAACTCTAAATATTGTTTAACACTTACTGTGTTCTCAATCCTATTGCAAAATGTTTTATGTATGAAGGATGATGTATGTATTCCATGCACTTTTAATTTGCAGAAAGTCTCGTGGACCTCTCTAGCTCCAAATCTATGAAGTGATTTGTTCTTTCTTTTCTTGTAAAGAAAGATTCATGCTCTTGAAATGTGACACATTAAAACATCTTTGCTCACAAAAGATCTAAAACTCAATACTTATTCATTGTGACTTTTTTGCCTAAAAGTATCATTTCTAAGATTGTGATTTTGTATTTATAGTGCCATAAACACTGAACTTTCGATGGTGATCTTTTTATGTGGCTAGGGTTACTAAAAAGAAGGGGTTATCTTACATACTCGGAACTTTTCAGAAGTTTTTGGCAGTGACATTGGTTTTCTCATATAGTAATCGTAGTATCTGCAACTATGCACAGCTAAATGAAGCCTGCAGAGGACTGAAGCCTGCCTTCTCCATGTGCAAATGAACTTTGAAGTAAAACTTGTGAAGTCAATTCCAATTTGATTTTTCTGTAATTTATTTTAAGACAGAAACGGTAGCAGATAAACTTGATCAACGGTAGCAGATAAACGTGATCAGAAATGGTCTCCATATGCGATGCTCAAAAACAGTGTCAAGAATGCTGCTGGTTCAGCAGTGCTGCATGTGCTGTTGCTTCATTGCTTCCAACCAAAGGTCTGCCTGCAGAACAGGCATCGCGTGCTTCAAAGCAAGCAGCCTGTCTGTGCACCTGAAAATTCAAATAATCAAAATGTAAGATCGGAGAAGAGTGGGAAGGTGTACAAGTTAGATACTAAACTCTTGAAATTTTACTACAAGCTTGTATATTTAGCTTTACGTAGATGGGTCTTGTGTAATAACGGAAGGGGGAGAAACAAGGATGATGATCCCAAGCATCTTGACTGTAACAGCATGCCAGGAGAGCAGATTCTGCATGTCTGTTCTTGGCTCGGCATCTTTCAATGTAAAGAACTGGCAAATCTTGTCTACGTGTCTAGGATTGTAGCACCTTTAACTTAAAATGGAGTCTGTAGTTCTGTATGGATGAAAACAGCAAGGTGAAATGAGCCAAGAAATGCTTCTTATTAAAATAACGTTTTGAGAATTATCACATATGCTAGTGTTTTAGATAGCCACGCTCAGAAGTAACTGTGTAAGTGCGAGAGCTTTGGCCTTTTGCTTTGCATTTCAGTGTAAAAATGGATGGCTGCATCAGAGCTGCTTTCTAATTTTATTTTTTTTTTAAAAAAAATCATGGTCATTATTCCTAAGCACAGTAATGCATGCCTAAATAAATACCAGCTTTTTTGGTTGGGGGACATGTCGTCATTTTTTTTTTTTTTTAAGTATACCAATTTATAGTATAATTTTTAAGTATAGCCAATTTAATGATTGATGGCCCAATTCTGGCAGCGCTGGAAGATTCTATGTGCATGTTTATAATATTACAGGTCAGGGTTTGAAAACATGGACAAAATCATCTTGCATAGCCTGGTTCTAGACATCAGCTCTGACCTGTAATCAGGCTCATCAGTTTAATTACAGAGTGTAGCAGTTCCCAGATGTGGAGGATATTGTATCCTGTCTCTGTATGTATATCGTCCCTGAATTGAATGGGGGAAATGATAAACGTTCGGTTATCTGTGCGTGTAAGACACGGTAGCAGAGGAGCTGGCCTGAGATGGAAATAAGAGCCTTCTCTGTAAAAGGGCTTGATACGCTTTTTTCACTTGGTTAATAATCATAGTTTTCTATTTGGTCTCTAATGAAATGGTAAATATCTGAACATTTAGACTTAATTTAAAAAATGACCTTACTGTGGCCCTGAAATTATCCTGAAATACCTTTCTGGAATGCCTTAAGGACACTTCTGTTGTAATTAACTATCTCCCACACATGGCGAGGCTTCTACCTGCTGATTTCTGTAGCAGACTTACGCAAAAGACTGTGATCAGTGAGTTAGTATGAAAAAAGCCTTTGACGGTCAACAGGTATCTGCTGCTCCGCTGGGGCCAGCAAACTAGCTATATTTTGAATATGTTCCTATTAACAGCTACTCCACCTATAGCAAGTTTCTGTACAGTGGTGTGTTGTCCTGTGGTGGGTGAGAGTTTGCTATAAAACCGGCGCTCTGATACCTATGTTCTTTTTCTCGTGAGAAGCAAGTTAACGTTTCCTCTAGTCCTAGAGGTGAATTTCCACCTTTCCTACAGGATTTCCATTAAATTACGTTAAATACTAGGTTTTAAGGTCAAGTGTAATTTTAAAGCCTGGAGGCTTCGTATTAGGTAAGAGAGGTGAAGTGGTTTTTTTGTATGTAACAGTATTTAGTAACTTTTCCAGGATTTTGGCAGGCTGCTGAGAGGATTTCCCAGATCGCTCTGGGCAGTATTTTATTTCTTACTACACGTTCTAAATGGATAGTAAACCGGAACAGGGAATTGGGAAGCATTCATGAACATTCCCAAGTCTTTGAACACAGAAAGTGTGAATATGAATACGTCGCGTAACCAACCAGAGATCTGCAGTAGTAAGACTCGGTACTCGAACAATATTGACAAGAACTGAACGCCGTTTACCCAAAAGCACGGCGGCGTGCGGTGCAACCGTTTCCACGTGTTTTCGGGATCTGCTTTTCCGCATCGGCTGAGCGAGGTCCCTGGTGTCGGCAGAAATCTCAAGAGATCCTGCTTTTGCCCCTGGAATTTCCTGCGTGCGTGGAGAATGGCTTGTCGCCCTTGGCTGCGTGAAACGCCCTACTGAAAGCGCCTGGAAAAGAAAAGCCACAAACCCTTCCCAAAAGCAGAATGCCAGCGGGGCCGGTCCCTGCCTGTCCTCCTGCCTCTCCGCCGCGGGAGGCCGCCACAGCCCCGCTGATGTCGGCTGGTTGTCGGTGGGGCTCTGTCCTTCCACCCACCCCTCCGCTCCTGGAGAGCCGACGGGGAAACCGCAATGCAGAGCTGGGTTAAAAGTAGGTGCCCGTTCAGGTAGCGGCTCCTGCGTTCTGCCACGGTTCTGCGGCTGGTTCAGCTGGGCAGTGGATTTACGGGTGGTCTGGTTCCTCGTTGGAAGATGCGGAATGTTGCGGCGGGAAGGAAGGAGAGCGATCAGCCCGCTGTGGGTAGCGAGGGCTTTTCAGCTTCGCTGCCAGATACCTTGGTGATTTGGGGGGGGGACAAGATGAAGCACTGGGGAACGCTTGCTCTTTGGTTGCTGGAAAATAGAGATGTTTAGTGTTGGAAAATAGGGATGCTGCAAGTGGGGGCGGAAAAAAAAACCCTACCGCTGGTAGCAGATGAAAGGAGCTTGCTTTGATCAGAAGTACTTGAAGACGTTTCTCTCCTGATGCCTCTGAAAAAGTTTGAAGTATCCCCACTTTACAAGTAAAGAAGAAAGGCAATATTAGGCACGGTATCTTGATGACAAGGCCAGTAACACCAGCTACAAATAAAATTTAGGAGTGCTAAGAAACTGAGATTTTTATCAGATTTTAAGTACCACTTAATTCTAATGCAGCGCTAAAAATGTTGAGGCGGTATCTCAAAGAGTGATTTGATACTTTCTCCCCTCTTTGTGCAGCAGCAAAAGTTAGCCCCGGTCAGTGATGCTTCATCCATTAGGCTTTTCTACTCAAAATGATAATAAAAGTTGAAACTGGTGTCAAGCACTGAGCAGGGAAAGGCTAGCTGTGCTATTCAGGCTCCAGAAAATGGAGTTTGTTTTGGATGGATGCTTGCAAATAGAGAAATTAAAAATCTTGCTTAGCTGTTCAGTTGTTGAAAGCTAAGCTGTCAAATAGGCTAGATCCAAAATTCAGATTTTTTTTTT
>VZTL01004605.1:0-20589 GCA_013400535.1 Scopus umbretta
TTTTAAAATATATATATATAAAAGCAAAATGTCTGCTACCTTGAGTGCAATAAACATTATTAAAAAACAGTATTTTGAAGGCAAGGGTTGTATTCTTGGCCTGGTTTAATTAAAAGAAATTAACTCCATCCCAGCTGAAACCAGGACAATTCTGAAAGAAGGAAGCTTTTTGCAGGTTGTAAAAGTGAGTTAGATCAGGACATACCACCAAACTTTCTCTCTGTTTTTATCAGAGAGCTTGAAATCGTAAGTGACCTCAAACAAAAGCTTAGTCTGTCTTTCAGACTAGATTTGTACTTGTACTATCTGATGAGGTTTCGATTTTGAGGGAGAGGGAGATGCTTTAATCAAATTAATTGGCATGGAAAGTCTGACTAAAAATGATGAAAATAATATATTCCTAAGAAAGTTAATGCATATCAACTTGAGAAACAATACTTAATCAGCAGGTTCTTGAATAATTTAATAATACAGGCTGTTTTAATTGGCAAGGAGATTATAACCTTTGACAGCTTGCTAGATGTAGAGATGCAAAAAGGCTGGGGCTGCACTGGCTGGCATTTTAACAGGGTTGCTTTGCACACAGCTCTGTTTCCAGCATCAGCAATGCAGACAAAGGCTTTATTTTCTCTCATTTTGCAAGGCAGTTAAAATTTTCAAGTGTATTTTCATCTTGTAAAGGAAAAAATATACATTTTGTTCTAGTTAGTTCTGGCTTTGAAATTGTGTTTAGCTCCTCCTGAAAATGGAAGGAACTGCTCATACAAAACCTCTTTTTTGGAAAATCAGTTCTGTAGGTTATAGTTACCTGCCATTACTCTGAGTTGAAGAAAGCCATTTTCTTTTATGTACCCTGTTGCATCTCTATTTTAATGTTTTTGCATAGTTTATTGAGTTATGATATTACAGCAAAAGAATGATTAACCTTTGAGTAGATAATGTATTAAAGCACAGTTCAAAAAGTAAATAAAAATACATATTCAATTCTTTTATTTTTCTTTCCTCCAGTTTCAGGAGACTTATTTCACTTGGTTTGGTTCCAGAAGTCTTATACTGATGTTTGAACAACAGTAGTTTGTTCTTACAGATCAGAAGGTTACATATTGTTTTTTTTCCCTTCAAATGAAAACTGATTTACTGTCAGTTATACAACTAAAGCTGGGTTTTAGGAAGAAAAAAGAGTGGTATACCTACCTGCTTCCTATCAAGGGCAAAACCACACTAAAACATTTTAAGAGATTCTTAAAGAAAACCATCAGAAAATTTCAGAACTGCATTTATTTGTAGCATTAGATTTGGAATTTGGTAAGAATTTTTTAATTCTTTTAATACTGAGGTCTGGATCCATGCCTGTTTTAAGACAGGACAGACATAGTTTGTGAAGATGTGAATCTGATCCATTCCAAATCTTTTCCTGAGTATTTCAGGATTTATAATTCTTCTGTGCAAGAAAAGACGGACAGTGCACACACGGCCCTAAATGATTTGCTCCTTAAGGACTGGTTTGATAATGTTACACCAGTTCAGCAGCCTTTGTCAGTAGGGGTACTTGGGGAGTCAGATCCCACTGGACAGTAAAAAGAAAGTTCAGGTTTATAACTGCAAACTTTTGATTTATTCTTAGTTGAGCAGCTTAGTTTGAGGGAAACTTTGCTTGTTTTAGAAAGAATAGATATTAGATTATGATAATTTATGTTGTTATAAATGTAAAAAGAAGGTAGATTTTTCCTGCCTCATGGACTATTTTTAGCATTGAAATAACCTACTGTTTTCTCTACAGGAGGAAAAGAGCCGTGGATCAAGTTCTCAGATGCAGTGTTACTTTGAATATTAAAAATCTGGTACATAAAATACAGTATGAATGTAGAATCTGCATTGCCAGCTGCCTGTCCTTGTATTAGACCTGAAATGGAAATCCTGCTATTTTTGGAGGTGTTTTAACTCACTAGTAGGTGTTAAATTGCTGAAACGTGTGGAAATTAAATTTTTTTTTCTCTGTTTCAGATATCTGCTTATGAGGACTCAGTTGCTGCTCATCTTGCAAAAATTCTCAATTCTGATCAGCACTCAGTTGTTATATCATCTGCCAAGTGAGTTGATCCTTTTTAGGTACAATGTGTGGGATAAATCGCCTGTGTAACATCATCACCATAATAATCTTCTGTGTGAGCCTGATTTTCTTAGGGTTGGCTTGGCTTGCTTGGCTTAATTTATCTTAATTTATGTATTTTAGAGCAGATTTTTTTTTTCAAAATTTTTATATGGTACAATTGTAATGAATAGCTTAATTCTAAATACATCACCATTTACAAAAATACATCACCTGCTATTGATATAAAGTGATTTTAAATCACTCCAAGTTAGTGTGCAGCTTAAATATGAAACTTACTGTTGCTAATGCAAATATGTGATCTACTTCACATTACATTTTTTCTGTTTTGTTTTATGCATATCCGTTCAAGAGGACAAACAACTTCACCAATGTGAAGGCGAACTTCAGGCTAGGTAGCTTTGCCATAGCTCTGTCTATATCAATTCAGTAAATAGTGGTCTCAGACAACAGGTTGTTTTTCCCAAAACTGAAACATTTGAAAATGAGGGATAATTACTTCACAAATCATGGACATCATCCGAAATCAGAAGTATTCTGTGAATACCTTCTCTGTGAAAAAAAATCTTACATTTTGCCATATGCAAAAAAACAGTCAGAGTCTTCAAAAATACATCTGAATGTCGTTACATCTCGGTTTTTTTCTGCTAAAAGCAAGTTAATAAAATTTCATTTTTAAAGTTTACATAGCACATGTTGAAAATTAACTCCAAATTCTAAAGAGGGTCTGTATGTTTTTAAATCTATTTAGTTTCTGTCAAATAAATTTCAACCAAATGAACAGTACTATGCAATTATGTACACCTCGTTGGTAAGTTTGCTGTCTGTCTGCCACGTAGGTCATAAGAACCAAGTCTTTCTCCAATTTACACAATGAAAATTCATTGCAGCCACTGCAGTTTGCATAGATATGCCTCAGGGTCATCTGTGGTTCAAAAGCATGAGCAGTGCAATGGGACGCGTGTGGCCATGTGCTTTCATCTAAAAAGTGCTCCATTAAAGTCAGTAGATTTTCTCCATGGTTTCTAGGCTCCATCTTCGCGTGGGAGTTTGCAAGACGGTGTTTGAAGTTAACAACAAAGTGAATGCAAGTTTGCAAACAGCTCTGATATGGAAGGTGTAAAAGGAAGGGAATGAATAAAATTAGTCATCTTTATTTCAGTTCTTAGGAATAAGAGACTTTGATACAATGCGTGCAAAGGCTTAAATAAAAAGGGAGGAAGAGTTTTTGTTTTAAAGCTTATTGCTTGAATTTGGCAAGCCATGGAAAAAAGTACGATCTGCTTTCCAACGAGAATGCTGTATAGCAGTATGTACATAAACTAATTGCCATAAAAATTTAATATTCAAAACATACCTATTTAATTTCATTTGATTTCTCCCCTCTCCTCTTTTTATCTGAAGAATATTATGTGAAACGGTAAAGGACTTTGTTGCCAAAATAGGAAAGACTTACGAAAAACCAATGGAAAATGCAGAGGAAGCTGATGCCATGGCCATTAAAGTAAGACAATGACTACTTTCTGGTTTAAAGTCGTAGTTTTGTGTTATAGGTCATGGGTGTTTAATTTTTAAACCTCTCCAGGATGCCCAGCTTGGCTTCCATTTCAACCAGTGACTTTAAAATTCTTCTCTTCATAGTGCATAGAACAGTTATTTCCAAACTATCTTTAAACTGTAAGATCTCTATGGACTGTTTACGCTTTTTTCCTTCAGAAAGGATAAAGTACATGGTAACATACATAGAGAAATGGAAATACTCTGCATTAGGAGTTACACTTTCCTCTGGAAGGATTAAGTTAGCTACAGGAAAACAATGGGATAATGAAGAGAGAATATGCTGGGAGAATGAAGAGAAGAGAGATTTAAGTTGGGAATTGTAGAGATCATGTTGCAAAAGCATTGAAAAGAAAACCAGAAGGATTTGGTATGAGGCACAAAGTTTGCACGAGCTGAAAAGAAAAGAAGAAAACACAATCACTAACAATCCCACAGTCAGGAAATGTACTTGCTAAATGGCAGTTCCTGGTTCATGTTTCTATTCAGTGCACATTTTAGAAAATGAATTTTGTTTTTCACTCTTCCAGGGCCAAACAGCATTGGTTTTCTTTCCCTTAAGCACAGAAAGTCACCTCTTTTTCCAGTGTAGCTTAAATGTGCAGTTGTGTTGCAAAACCGACCCCCCCCAAAAACCACCATGTGTTTTCAGTTTAACAGCTAGGCATATCCCCATAGGTTATCCCTCCAAATTGGGGTACTGAGCACTCATAATTTGTTATAATGCATGGTACGGACAAATCTGTGCTGGCTCGCGCTCTGCAGCAGGCCATCTGAAGAAGAGAGATCTAATCTGTACCCTAGTTATGTGGCAGGCTGAGTTTAGCACAGTGTGTTATTTTAGTCTGAGTGCAGGGTTTTTTTGTTATAATTGCTCTATTCTGGTTGGTTGTCACAGACTCTGCAAAAACCCATGCAGACCTACTCATGATCTGATACTATGAAGTATTGAACCTGGGTTTGGATCTTACATAGACAATGACATAGACACTTAGACACCGACAATTTTAAATCCTACCACATGGAGAAGTAGATCCCTCCCTATAATCTGGTACTTAATTTTCTGGAAATGTTCACACATTCACTGTTTTTTTTTTGTGTGTGTGTGTGTGTGTGTGCGCGCGTGTATGCTTTTCCACTTTGTCTTAGTGCTCCGAGTTAAATGAGAAGCTAGACCTATTGCTCCAGGCTCTTCACACAGAAGCCCAGGCTGCTCCCATTCTCCCAGGCATCACTCCCCCCATTGTGGAAGAAGAAGCAGAGGAGTTTTCAAGTGAAGAATCCTTGTCTGAAAGTAAAGAGCAATTAGTAGAGTGTGTCTCAAAGTCTTCCACCCAGAAACTCTTCAAACCAAGGGAACAGTTAATGCTCCGGGCAAACAGCTTGAAGAAGGCTGTGAGGCAGATCATTGAACAAGCAGAAAAAGGTGCACATCAGCAACATTTTGATCCTGATGGAATAATGATGCTTTTTTTTTTTTTTAACTAGCATAAATTTTCATTATTACAGCTTGATTTCTACATTCTTATGTAGATAAAATTATGTGCTTATTACAAGCTGCAAAGAAATGAAATGCAGCTTGTTTGGATGTTGATGACTGTCTGTCTGCATATGTGAATACATATGTATGCATGTCTGTGTACACATAAAAGTGTGTTTCTTTCGTAACTTTTATCCTCCACAAAATGAAAGTTTCTGGCAGTAATCTATCAATGGCAAAGGATTGCTAGACTCTTTTTCACTGAATTGGCAATAGAAATCTTTTGTTAATCTTTTTAAACTGAAAGTTAAAGCTACAGAAAAAAAAGAAGCTAATTTTCCATTTTTGCAGATTTTCTTTAAAGATCTTGAAATTTTCTGTCTTTTTTTAATAAGCAGTTGTGGATGAGCAGAATGCTCATAGTGAAGAACAAATGAACCAGTCCCCACTAGAATATAGCAAAGAATTGGATGAATCCAAAGAAGAGGAAAAAGAGGAAGATACAAAGGAACTTGAGTCCCCATCAAGTGAGTAAATTAGGAATAAAATAATTTAAAATTATGCAGTCTTCTTATAGCTGCATTATGGAGCATAGTTGGCTCCATAATTAAAAACACTAGCCTGCTGTTTCACTGGAAACTAGTCACAATTTTTAATAGATTTGGATAAATACAAGCTGAGGGAAAAATGCGGGAGATAAGATGAACAGTCTTTTGAAATAGATTTACAAAGCTGAGAAGGTATTTGTTGGGGAGAGAAGGGCCTGCATTTAATCCAGTGTTCATACTCACCTTTCTACATGAACCTGAGCAGGGATTAGAGCCTGGGTAACAGTGGCAATAGCATGTCTCAGTCATAGGTGTTTTAGGGTACATTATAGGAATTTCTGTCAGTCAGTTGAGTTGAAGGGGTTTCAGATTGTGTGAAAGAGATGTATTCATTCACTGTATTGACAATGAAACTCTGGTGTCTCAGCTGGGAACTTACTTTGAGACAGTTATTGGAACAGAGAATGAAATTTAAGTCTTTTATATGAAGTGGAACAGCATAAAGCAGGAAAGAATATAATGAAAACTGGAGTGTGGAGGTCTCCTGAGAAGTGGCAGTACTAAGGTCACCCCCTCTGTCTAATCCAGAGCAGAAATCTGAACCAAAGTCTTCAATATCTTACAGCTCCTTCCCATGAAAAAATTCTTGCATTGTTGTCCTAAATACACATCATTAGTCCAGCTAGTTTTTTGCAGGTAGCGGCTGCTGTATAGCAAGCCATATAGCAAGCCACTATACCAAGCTAGTCTTGCTTTCCAAGGTGTCGAGCCCCGTACCTGCTCTGTCCTTGGTCGGATGGACTTTATCAGTTGCTGCTGTCTGAGTGCTCCTGCTTTCCTGAAGGAGCATCACTCTGTCCTCACTGTGGGGCTCTGCAGATTACTCTTCAGAAAAAGGAAGACAGCATGGCTAGCCCATGCTGGATTTTCAAATGCAACAGAAAGAACCCAGTTGTATTATCTGTATCAATAGCTCTACAAAGCAATCAGAGTATTGAGTGATCTGATTTTAAAGCAACTTGCTTTGAAAGTAGCCTTTTCATAAAGTAATAGGCCATTTTGTCACTAAGCTTTCCTTTTGGCTATTCGGAGTTTGGTTACTGTACAACAAATGATATTTAGAAACAGTCATCTCCTGATATAGCACAGTACTAATTCCCACATTCAAATGATAGGGTAAAATTTCTCCTTCATGTGTCCTTTATGAAACCTGCCAGTGAGTGGCTGCAGTGGAAGAAGGAAGGACAATTTGTCTGTAAGGGACCCTCACTTACCTGCTCCCTTGCTTGGTTTTGTCACTAAGCCAATCCAGCCAGAGGTCATGTTTGGACATTTTCAATCACAAACGCCAATACTGCATTTTGTGTTGACTGGTAGTTCATGGGCCAGTGTTGTTCAAGAGTCTCAAGCTGTGTAGTAATTTTAGGAAAGCTGCTTCTTACTATAGGTGGAAATTTCAGTCTTTGTCATATTACCAAAGGGACAGTGACAGTGAGGTCTCAAGGTGATCTCTGAGTCATGGAGAAGCGGTGGCAGCTGGTGGACAGCAAAAGCCATCCTCTAGATATTTGGTGAGCAACTTCCTGTGGCAAAATGTGCAAAGTTGTTTGGGACTTGCATCTCCTTCTGTTACCCTAACCCACACCAACATCCTCAAAAGGTGGTGTCCTCATGAGGCTTTGCTCTGAAGCTGGTGCCTGTGTCAGTAGCTCCTACCTTAGAAATACAACATTAGTCTCTTGAGGCTTCTGCTGATTCAGAATCTCACATTTCCTTCATTTCCTTTTCTTGAGGAATGGATTTCAGACTTTGTCCAGTGATCATCTCTTCATTGGCCCTTTTCCTTTTCCCTTGATTATAGGAATCAATACTTATTGGTTGTCCAGTTTCAACAGTAGCTCACAGAGGATGCTGGCCCTACAGATAACCCAATCCTACTGCCATAAATATAGACTAAAATAAAATATACACATATGTATATCCATATGTAGAAATACCATAAACACCTTTTTTCTTGGTGATACGATTTCTATGTTTATTGGGGAGCTGTATTATTCTTCACACATGTGATATGTGTGAAATAGAGTGCATATTAATGCTGTCAGTGGAAGATAGGTGTTTAGGGACAAAGCATGAAACATGAATTCAATTATCTGCAATGAAACATCAGTTTTATTCACTAGGGCTCTGTTGTTTTTATCAGAGCATGAACAGCAAAAGTTTATCTTTATTGCAGTTATCCCCATGAGTCTCATCTGTCAAATAAAGAGCAGCTGCTCCGTTGATTTTCCTATTTAATATAACTGCCTTGTTCCCAACTACAGAGAGAACAGACTGTGTGAATAGCATTGTGAATTTTTCAGTAGCATTATGAAAAATGAATGTTAATTTTGTTCTGAATATTATATTTTATGCTCCAAGGATCTTCCTGGTCATTTGATTAAGATAGTATTTTTCCATATGTTAATTACCTTCATCTAAATATTTAATAGCTCTTGTGAGATATCACTAAAAGAAAAGTTATTTATTTTCTTTTTTTTTAACTTTAGATTACAGTGTTTTGTCATGCACAGATACAAATCATTGTGTTATATTGTTATCATGCAATACTACAGCATTTTGTGATAATTGCTAAGGCTGTTATACAGATGTTAAAGTCAGAAGGAGCTGTTAGTCCACTTGGTCAGACCTCTCATATAAAACAGTCCAGAAAATTTCACCGCTTATCCCTGTCCTGCACGTAATAATTTCTGTTTGACTTAAGCAAGTCATCCAGAAAGGTGTGTAATTTTATTCCTGGGATACAAGAAGGTGAAGAATTTGCCGTTTCATTGACTGTTCTGTGCTAGATTATTATCACTTCAAAAAAAGAGAATGCCCAAATCCTCGCCTGAATTGATTTGAACACAATTTCTAAATCCTGGTTCTTGTTACTACTTTTGTCTCTAGATTTTCCCACTCTGCATTTTCTTTCCATTAATGTCTTCATACAGGCTACCCACATTACTCTCAGGCTGAGTTATCATGATTGATGTGAACTGATCTGTCCCCCTCCTGCCTCCAAAAAGGGTATCCTTCATCCTTCCCACCTGTCCTGGTTTCAGCTTAATTCAGAGTCCATTTTCTTCCTAGTAGCTGCTGNGCTTTCTTGGTACTAGTCCTAATCATTCTATTTTTGCTGAATTAGTTTTCAGGTTTTGAGAGGAATGTATCAGATCACTCTGAAATAATTTCATCTTTTGTTCTGAGCTTCTTCAGATGGTCAAGGTTGAAGTTGACCTAAGCTGAAGTAGTTTAAACATGTGAGATAATTTGGAGCAGAGGTAGCCAAGAAATGTCTATGATCATCTGGTGTGCAAAAGCTTTCTAGATGCACATGGAAATGCTATAGCAAAGCATTCGGTAATACCCAAACTTTCTTCCCTGGGACACCAATTTCTGGCTACATCTGACGGGGCTGAATTTCACAAAGGTTAACTTTCCCACGCTAAAGCAGGCACTGGCATGTTCTCTCAGGCTGCATGAAACAAGTTCTGCCAGGAAAGTGAATTACAACACCTGAGGTCTGTCCTCTGAAAAACCTATCCTTCTTCATTACCTCCAGAGGCAGTCCCAGGGATAACTGGCCTCACTGAGCTACCAGTTCCTCTTTGTGAACATCTTCTCTTTCCCCTTGATTTTCTTCTCCTTCTTTTTGCTGAGCCATTACCTGCCTTTGCCACCAACAACTTGATCAGCTATGAAACTTGGTTATCCGTCATAAGGTTTTATTGATCCATCATCTGGAGAATTTTGACAAATAAGTTATTTCAATTATTTTGGGAATTGCTGTGTGAAAACAAAAAAAAAAAAGGTGGTAAACAGATCTTCCCCCGTGATCTCCCTAACTGCAGAAGACAAGAATGGTTGAACATGGCTTGTCCTTCCCTTGCAGTTTTCAGGTTGGCTGTAGATAAAGATGTCAGAGTTTGTCTGAGGTTTTCAGAAACCTGAAGCAGGCAGGGGGATCCATGTTAGATGCTTGAAGCAAATAACATGGCTGTGAATCAGGTATTTCCATGGCCTATGGGTTAGAATAGCTATCTGTATTAAAATTGTTATAAATAATAATGAACTATATAATATAGGTATATTTATAAGTAAATATACATTGAATTTAAGTTTAAATTCATATTACTTCATTAACATTTATCAGAAGCTTACTAGAGCATTAAATATTATTGCATTATAAGGTGGATATAGTTCAATTTTTGCTAGTAGCTTGAAGCATAAGTTAAGAACTCATCACATTGAATGCCATGCACACTTGTTCATTTTAATTTGTGCTTGTCACTTGATCTGTTTCTGAGTTTTCTTCCCTGTATTTAGAAGAAAAATTGTGGTGTGAGGGGGAAGGACATTTGTCACAGAATGGTAATACATTAAATTAATGCTTTTAAAAGATTTTCAGGGCTGTAAAAACACGTATTTGGTAGCATTGTAATAGGTCTAATTGCTACTCTTACTTTTACTTCTTCTGCACAGTTAAAACTGCACCAAGATCTCCAGATCGACGTACAAGCCGAGGTATCCATTCTCAGACAGGCTCTTTCTCTGCTCCAGCTTTGGCTGCAAGCAAGGAAAACCTCCCAGTGCTTAACACTAGGATTATCTGCCCAGGTAATTATGATTTTGTAATCTGCTGTTCCTTACACTACTACAATATTGCCTTCTGTTCCTCTGCTTGCTGTCAAATAATGGTTTTTACTTCATGCCAGGAGCCCTGAATTTGTTTGAACAGCCATACACATCTTTGTGTTGTATCATGTAGCAGGAAATGGAAAGAATGTAGAAGATTCCTGATCGTTTGGCACAACACCACATGTAGCAGAAGTGTTATGTTTGATTCTGGAGGATGAAAAATGAAATTCAGGATCTTAGAATCATAGAATCACAGAGTGGTTTGGGTTGGAACGGTTCTCTAAAGATCATCTAGATCATCTGCCATGGGCAGGGACACCTTTCACTAGATCAGGTTGCTCAAAGCCTCATCCAACCTGACCTTGAACACTTCCAATTATGGGACATCCACAACTTCTCTGGGCAACCTGTGGAAGTGTCTTACCATCCTCATCATAAATTTCTTCCTTATGTCCACTCTAAACCTACCCTCTTTCAGTTTAAAACTGCTGCCCCTTGTCCTGTCACTACAGGCCCTGGTGAAAAGCTCCTCAGTCTTTCTTATAAGCCCCCTTCATATTCTGAAAGGCCACAATAAGGTCTCCCTGGAGCCTTCTCTTCTGCAGCCTGAATAACCCCAACTCTCTTAGCCTTTCCTTATAGGAGAAGTGTTCCAGCCCTCTGACAATGTTCATGTCCTGTTCTGGACCTGTTCCAACAGGTCCATGTCTTTCTTGTGCTGGGGACCCCAGAGCTGGACTTCAGGTGGGGCCTCATGAGAGCGGAGTAGAGGGGCAGAGTCATGTCCATCAACCTGCTGGCCATGCTTCTTTTGATGCAGCCCAGGGTACGGTTGGCTTTCTGGGCTGCAAGCACACATTGCAGCTCATGTCCAATTTTTCATCCACCTGTACCCCCAAGTCTTTCTATCATTCATCCTAATCAGTGGAAGCTATGAAGAGGCTGAGGGACAGAGCCATGTAAAGTTCAACCTTCTGAATAAGAGGTGTCTGTAGATACCTCTCAGGAAATGGGTAGCAAACTACACAAAGCTGATGTGCAGTAAAAACAGTTGAAAAAAAGTCTGTCCTTATCCAAATGCAATTAATACTAGTAAAACACTGTTTTAATTAACTCATTACTATAGTTAAAAAATAATGGAACTGAGTTTACATTTTTTTTTAGGTCAATTTAAGTGAGAGCTTTTAGAAGGTATTTTCTTTTTTTATATGCATTACACAGTATTTTGCAGAGTGACTTCAATATTAGTCAAGGTAGGCATGGCAAGGCTGTGACATGTCCACAAATTAAGTTAAGCTATGACTCTTCCAGCTGTAAAAAAAGGTGAAGGTACTCCTTAGGAATATTTCCAAAGGTAAGGACCAAAGGAAAATTCTGGACAGTTTGGAGGTGGAGATGAAACTAAATAAAAAGCTCTAGTAGTGTTTTTGGATGTTAGGTCACCTATTTGGTTACTGTGCCAGCCAGTGAATGTTGGCCTGAAATCCTGAATTTTCTTTGTTTTTTTCTTTCTCAATGGTGGTATCTGAAGAGTCAGCCACTGCACCACAGCATAGCTGCCTTTGTGCTCAAGAGAGCCAGAGATCTGAAAAGATAACAAATATAGGTAAAAACTCAGATAAAAACACAATAATTCCCTATAAGGATTTAATGAATATTTTGTGTCTCAGTATGTGGCTTATATTATGACAATATATGTTTCTCTATTTATCATATACAAATTGGTTGGTTGCTATTTTTCTCTGGTTTGTTTGTTTTGTTTTTTTTTTAAATCAGGTTTGCGGGCTGGTCTAGCTGCGTCTATTGCAGGAAGTTCAATTATTAGCAAAATGTTGCTAGCAAACATCGATCCATTTGGTGCTACACCGTTTATTGACCCGGATCCAGATTCACTGTAAGAATTTTTCTTTTCCCTGAATTTACCATTTTGATTTTGTTTGTTTTTCTTAAGGTTTTTTTTAACTTTTTAAGTTTTTTTTTTCATTATGAAATTCTGTTTTGCTGTCATTTGCTGTCAGTAGACCTCAAGGTCTGAAAACAGGTTGGATTGTACCATTTTAGTTATGAGTAGTGCAGAATTGTCTTACAGCAGCAGAAATAATAGGAGACATTTGCTCACTTACCCCTTGCCTGCTGGCTCTGAGAGGAGGAAGGCCAGCAGTCCTTCAAAGCTGGGTTTTCCTGCCCAAACCGCTGGTCTGAACACAAGCTCAGCCACCAGCAAGATGTTGAAGCAGATCTGGGCACTTCATAGTGGAGGAAGAAGAAAAGTGTCGCCCTAAGGACTGGAGCAGTGAGGTGGAAATTTTGTGTCCTAAGCTGTCTCTGCTTCCCAGAGCTGGGTGTAGCATTGGTGGAGACTTATGGATAGTGTCTGGATTGTGGGCTATGGCTCCCCTAAAACAAAGCACTGCTGTGCCTGCAGCATCAGCCAAACATCTAGCACCAGCATGCCTAAACACAGCCTGGGTGCTTGGCCCGGTGTGGTGCTGCTGTCTCAGAGCCATACCCGGGACAGCTCTGTCCTCATATTCCCCTATTAATTTTGGGTACAGTGGAGCTAGTGCTAGGGTGGGGGCGTGTTACAGCTTCTTCTTTGTCCTATGGGAAGTAACTTGCACTTGCAAAGGAGCTAGCAGCCAATCTGTTTCTTCGACTGCCATTGGGTTTCCTCAGGGAGATTCAAAGGAAACATCTCTTGACGTCCCTTGGTTGACGTATCTGTTCTGAGATCAACCACAATCTTGGTCAAAGCTCTGTGTGTCCAGGTACTGTACAAACGTACACCTAACTATCTCTTTTCTCCTAACAGGGAGGGATATTCAGAAAAATGTGTCATGAACAACTACTTTGGAATTGGGTTAGATGCAAAAATTTCCCTAGAATTTAATAACAAGCGAGAAGAGCACCCTGAAAAGTGCAGGTAATATACTTGTCAGTTACAGAGCCAAGACATTTCCATTATTTTCTTTTCCTTATCTCTTTACTTGAATTTCTTAACTTTTTCTCATCCTACAAATACAAGACATAATAATGTGTGCATTTCAATATGTGAATCTTGTTTTACCTCTTTGCAGAAGCCGGACGAAAAACATGATGTGGTATGGAGTCCTTGGCACAAAGGAGCTACTGCAGAGAACTTACAAGAACTTAGAACAAAAAGTTCAACTTGAGGTAAATTTTATTTATGGGCAGGATGAATATTTTTGCTTCTACAACGTGTAGTGAAGAATTTGGGCTTCCTCTTGAAACCTTTTAGAGTTCTTACACTGACCCGAGCTGTCCTCAAAGGCACTGTGTAAAAATGTGCTCTGTAAGAGGTGGTTCCGAAGGTGGTTTTTTGCAGTAAAATGTCAGTACTTAAATATCCCCAAATACCCAGTGTAATGTTTCTTGTAGTTGCTGGGGGTTTTTCCAAAATTTTCTTGTACAGATAGGATATGTTTTTTAATGTTCACTGCATTAAAGGGGGAGAACAAGTTTTAAGGAGAATAACAGAAATGATCATACACTAAACAGAAGGAAAGAGATAAGGAGTCTTAGTCCTTCAGGTTCATTTTAAACTATCTGAAAGCTTGATTACACGTATAGGGAAAGCACACAGATGATCGTAGTCAAAAATTCCTGACAGAAGAGGGGAGATTCTGAATGTGCTTCACAAGAAGCCCAGCTACACCTACAGAGAGTTTCTCTAACAGCTGCTTGAGACGGGCACACAAAAGAAGCAAGGCATTGTCACAGCAACAACAAGTGCAGTGTAAATTATCTAAAGATGGTTATTTTTTGTCTTTACGTTCTAACATAAAAGCTAAGTCTTCTTCACAATACTGGGAACTTAAAGGTGATGTAAATGATTACCAAATGCAAAAAAGGACTGTGGGATAATTACAGTTGTTTTCACCCAGAGAATATCTAGGCTGGATTTTGACCAAGAACATATATAATTTCTCTTTTTACTTCAAGCTAACCATTTCATAAGGAAGTTCATGATATTTATATGAAGATAACTTTTTAAGTTGAAAGAATAATTGTAAGTTACTGGAACTCTTTCTCAGTCCTATGAGATTAAGGAAGATTTTGTCTGGTAGTGGCAGATTGCTGTTATCTAAAGATTGAGTAATTATCAAGGAATTATGCAGTAATACGTGAATATAATGACAGGAAAGAACATTATGTATGCTGCAGATAGAATTCTAATTTAAGGATCTTTTGAATAAGATTCAAATAAGATTCAGTAAGGCATTCAAACCTGACCTTTCCATAATTATTTTTTAATATTTCTGGAAGTAAACCAGCAAGTAGAAATTTCATATTTAGTATAGCCTTGCATAATATTAGCCTTATGCTAAAATGTATGATGAGGTGCTTGGCATTGGAAAATTAAAAATATCAATTTCAGGAATTGGAGGCTAGACCTCTACTATAATACAAATGGCTGTGCAGCATCTATTAATATCACAGCGTATTTTGGATACTGTCACATTTTGATTAAAATGTTAAATTCTGTCTTGTTGCTAAGATTAAATCATAAAAAGAGAGCACTAAGCACATTGTGGAAATAATTTTGCATCTCTTTCTCCTCCTGATAAAATTGCTACAGTTTTTGTTCTTATTTCCTGAGGATTTCTATTTCATTTGTATAATTTTAAGATCCTTCTGTGGGACTGGTAAATTGCGGTAATCTAGCAATCTTCTTTAAAGGCAACTTTACCTGCAGATTCATGATCCCCAAAGTGACACCTGAAACCAGCATTTATGACCTTATATTTCCAACTTGTTTCAAATCCATGTTTGTGGCACTGCTGCAGGACTGCACAGTTGAATGGTTTGAGATCATTGGGCTCACCTCTGCAGGCAGTTGTACTGCTGTAAGTCAAGACTGATTTCACTGAAGTCTTGGCCATAAGTAGGGTGAGATTGACCTACGTCATCCCATGATCATGCTAAGTAGGACTTAGGAGTTGCTTATGGGTTTTGGAGGATAAAGAGGTAAGAAAGAGGGAATAAGTGGTTGGTCATAGGAGCGACCTCTTACCTGCAAAATCAACAACTCCTAGCCATGGCCAGGGTAAAAACTGTGAGGTTGTTTCTAGATTTCCCGTTGCACTTCGGGGAGGAAAGGGAGTTATTTTTACAGGGAGGCAATTATACAAGTGCTAACAACACTTACATTTAACTACATGTTTGTGGCTATGCCAGAAATATTCTTGGAATATTTTTTTTTTTCCTGCTTAATAGATGTAATTAATGTGAAATTGTGAAAATGTTTCTTTGAAGAGTCATGGAACACCTCTGCTGTAGAAACTAGTGTTTTTTCAACTCTGCAAAAATCGGTGCTAAGATTGGGAAGAAGGGGTTTGTAGTAGAGCTGCTTCACAGCATGGATGGAATAGGCTTGTGTCAACCTATTAGTGACTCCATCCTCCCCTGCCAGCTCTGTTGAATCTTCATGTATTAAAAATGACTGATTACTTTTATCACATTATTTAGATACTGAGTGAGCTTTTATCCATTACAGTGTGACGGGCAGTACATCCCCCTTCCAAGTCTGCAAGGCATAGCTGTGCTGAACATTCCCAGCTATGCTGGTGGGACTAATTTCTGGGGCGGAACAAAAGAAGATGATGTGAGTAATATTAGAGAGAAGTAACCTTCTGGGCGAAACCAGCAATAAATACCATGAACTGCTCTTCTCATTTAATTTTAAAAGTAGTAGCGTACAGTTTGGGTAGCAACTCTTATTCAGGGAGGATGTTTGAGTTTCAACTGTATTGTCTTGTATCGTACTTTTTAATTGAAAATATACCCCATGATTTTTCACTGTCTATTGCCTTCTGTCATGTCCATTCCAGCAAAATGTTCATGATAAGGCATTTTTTTTTTTCCAAAAATGGCTTTATGAGATAGTATTTTTAGAAACTAATTTTATAAACAGAAACACAAATTGTTTCTCTCCATATTGTTTTACAAACTCCTATAAGTAAAAGTTTCGCAAAGCATAGATTCCTCTGTTTGCTGTATTCTAATAATAAACAAGGTGGACAAGGATAATCACTCATGGTTTATACCTGAATTTTCCTCCTGTCTTCAAACAGCTTTGGACTAAAGGATGGTGATTCAGAAAATGTACTGATGCATTTAGTGACTGATAATTTAGTTGGGGTAGTAATCTGTTTTTTAAATATTATTTTCAATGAACTTCTAAAATATTTGAAGATATCTTTTTTCCCCTTCTTCCTCATATCTCCTAAGAAATGTTAAATTACTCGGATACCTAAATGTCTTACATCTTGGAGCAGTCTTACTGCTGCCATCCATATCATGCACCGTGCAACAATTGCAATTACTAGCAGATTATCCTAATTCTGCACGTCCTGATACAGAGTGTGTGTGGTCTGAATCACCTAAAACTGTAGCTGTAAATCAGCTTATGATTTTAATGTAGACAATCCAGGATGTTTTTTTCCAAAATGCTTTTGGTTTCTTGTGAGTTATTATCCTTTGCTTATACATATATATATATGACACACATACATAAGACACACACATACAGACACACACATCTATAAAAGTCACAAAAAATATTTAAACATGTTTCAATGTCCTGTTCTTATTTTTGGTATATGCCAGAGGATGGCAGTTGCGTTTCTATTTGGCTATGGATATCTACAGTTTTTATGTACTCCATGTTCATATTTATAACTTGAAAGCATCTCTAACGTCTGCTCAGCTCCTGTTCAGGAGTTTCTTTTTCTCCCTGGACTGCCTCACTGAGAGAGAAGATCTGTCCTAGCTGTCATACTGGTGCACAGCAAATGTGTGTGTCTTGGAGCAGTTTTACTGATACTCTTAGCCTTCTGGTGATCAGATGTGCCGGCAAAGTGATATGTTTGTTGTGGATGGAGTTAAGAGCATAATTCACTGCTTTAGTGCAGTCTTGAGTGAGTGATCATCAAAGGTGGTGGTGGTGGTCTGAAGCGCTGCTGGTTCTGCTTATCTGGACACAAAAAAGATGTCTTGACAGTGTTGTGGTTTAACCCCAATCAGCAACTGAGCACCACACAGCCGCTCGTTCACCTTCCCCCCACCCCGGTGGGATGGGGGAGAGAACCAAAAAAAAAACCAACCTAAAACCCGTGGGTTGAGATAAAGGCAGTTTAATGGGATAGTAGAGAAAGAGAAAATAATAATAATAGTAATTATAAAAGAATACA
Source organism: Scopus umbretta (assembly GCA_013400535.1). Taxonomy (NCBI): domain Eukaryota; kingdom Metazoa; phylum Chordata; class Aves; order Pelecaniformes; family Scopidae; genus Scopus; species Scopus umbretta. Next base: position 17,590 of record VZTL01004605.1, read on the forward strand.
CAAAACAAGTGATGCACAATGCAATTGCTCACCACCCGCTGACCGATGCCCAGCCCGTCCCTGAGCAGCGATCGCTGCCCCCCGGCCAACTCCCCCAGTTTCTATACTGAGCGTGACGCCATATGGTATGGAATAGCCCTGTGGCCAGTTTGGGTCAGCTGTCCTGGCTGTGCCCCCTCCCAGCTTCTTGTGCCCCTGGCAGAGCATGGGAAGCTGAAAAGTCCTTGACTGGTGTCAGCACTACTGAGCAACAACTAAACCATCAGCGTGTTATCAGCATTGTTCTCATGCTAAGTCCAAACCACAGCACTACAGCAGCTACTAGGAAGAAAATGAACTCTGAATTAAGCTGAAACCAGGACAGACAGCTGCAAATATTCCTGAAACTTTATTGGGAAGCCAAGCAGGGCAGCCACACACTGACTGACTTGAGCAGGGCTTGTTTAGGCATGCTTTTTTGGTGTCCAGAAGACAGGCTGGAAACATGACCTGCAACAGGAAAGGAGGAAATTGTTTCTTGAACATTGATCTGTAGAGGTTTGTTTGCCTTTATTTAAAAAAAAAAAAGTATGGTTGGTTTTCAGTACAGATGTGTTTTACTGGTGGAGAGACACAGAAGACTGAGTTGTGGTTTCCCATCCTTTTGCTAAAATCAAAGCACAAAATAAATGAAATTTTACAACTACTTTTTCTTAACCCATGCAGAACTGGCCCTGTAGATGTCAGTTATGCTTGTTAAAGCTGGATCAAGGACTCCATACATTTTACCTTGGAATAACAAAATCACCGTCTTTACTCTTTTTCACTGTTTTCACTCTTTTCAAGACATTTACCTCGCCATCTGAAAAATGGAAGAATTTCCATGGAAATTGGAAAAATTCAAATGGAGAAACCTTTTGCTTCAAAACAGTCTAGACCCAGTAAAATTGCACTTTGGTTGACGCTCATCTGCTCAAGTCATATCTGTGCAATCCTGGGATGCTCTGAAGGGAAGTGCCACCTGGATTTGGCACTAAACTGTGGCAACTGTGCTGTGTAGCCCTTTCCCTGAGAAGCCCTTCTCAGCCTCCCGGCCAAAGCCACAGCTCACTGCACTGGGGTGAAGGCTTCTGCTGGCCTGGTGGGCAGCAGGGACCGAAGTCCCTCACCCTGTTCCTCATCCTTTCCCTCCCTGAGCCATTGCTGCAGACACTATCTGGGTTACACAGTCCTGGACCCTCTTATTCTTCACCTCCAGGAAATCCTCTCTCAGGTGCCTCTGATGCAGCTTACCCTGCCCACGGTGCCAGCCAAGGTAGTCTGAGTACCACTCAGAGATGTGATCTCTCTACATGTTAAACTCTTACTGGAGTGATTTCTCCTGCTGTTTTTTCTCCCTCATTGCTCCCTATTGCATATCATCAAGAAATGGTCAAGCTTCAAGTGACCTTAGTATGGTATCTCCTGCCAGATCCAGTTGAACTCCAGCCTAAGACTTGTTCTGTGGTGTGGCTGAATTCCCCTGCAGGACAGCAGGTGGCAATGGCACACGCAAGACTTCATGTGCTTTGTGTAAGCTCATGGAAATTCAGTGTCTTGGCTGGTTATCAGGATGTTTGTTCCATACAGAAGCATTTTTCATATTTACACTGGATAATGGTATACAGCACAAACAAGATCCTCTTCAGTATGAAAGCTGTGTTTAACAAAGCCAAGCATGGACTCTGATGTTGGTTTCCAGAGAATTCAGAATATAAAAAGATAGGCACTTCTCAGAAGAAAACCACCATTATTCCTCTTATCTTTGAGAACATCTTATATATTAAGTGCATTAACCAAGCAGAGATTTGAACTGACCTTTCATCTTGCCTTGAAAAGCATTTCTTAGCCTGCACACTGAAACACGCCATCCTATATAAGGATATGCCTCATCATTCAGATATTTTAAATGCTATTAGCATAGCTGTTTTAAAATAATATTTGCCTACTGTCTATGCTATCTCACTCCTGTGACTTTTGAGAGACAGTGTAGTTATTTTACAGCAAATAAGTTAGAGCCTTTAAATGTTGAAAACGAATCCGTAGATGAGTCTGTGTTTCACTGAACATGGAATCTAAGCACTACATTTACCAGCAAAAATGGAATATTTTCTTTCCCTTTCAGATATTTGGGGCTCCATCGTTTGATGATAAAATCTTAGAAGTTGTTGCGGTATTTGGCAGCATGCAGATGGCAGTTTCAAGAGTCATCAAGCTGCAGCACCACAGGATAGCTCAGGTTTGTTTCGTACTTGAAAGCATGGAACATGGTTGTCAGCAGTTTGGGATGCTGGCAAGTAGCAGTGCTCTTGATGACCACCACCCTATACATTACTGAAGCGCTGGCATTGTTTTAATTTTAACAGGTAACAGTCTTCAATGATGAATGAAGTATAAAAGTGCTTCATCCTTGAGACAAACCTGGAGGGAAGCCACAGCTCCTAGTAATCAACATATTTCAGGTGGCCCGTCAGTTTCATTAGTATTTATTGCTCTGTAAAATAATGTGTTTGTTCTTTTCCAGTGTCGGTCAGTAAAGATCACCATACTTGGTGATGAAGGGGTTCCAGTGCAAGTCGATGGAGAGGCATGGATCCAACCCCCAGGAGTGATTAAGATCGTACATAAAAACAGAGCTCAGATGTTAACACGAGACAGAGTATGTTGCACAAAGGGTGTTATGAGATACTGTTACTAACATTGTTTCTGTAATAATTCGATTCAGCTATAACATGAACAAAACAGTATTTATAAAAATGTTTTATAACTAACTTATGTGATTACTTAGAGTTGCATGATTTCTATAATAAGCCAGATAGAGAATTGCTCTTTTGTATAAGTGACACAGTTCTTTGTTAGCTTTTATCAGTTTTATTAGTGCTATTCCTGTATTCTTATTAATATATAGTAAGAACAATAATGGTAAAAATTTTATATCCCCCCCCTTTCCCCTTTTCTCTCCTTTTCTCTCTTCCTTTCCTT
>VZTL01004608.1:4299-14393 GCA_013400535.1 Scopus umbretta
CACAGAGAAGCGTTTGGGGTTTAGGACCCTCTGAAGCAGACTGTTTTAAATAGGACCTTATATTTGGAACTGTGAGGGACTACTGAGCAATTTCACTGGAGTTTTTCACAACAGGGATACCAAAAAGACATATTCTAATATTCAAAGGGCAAGAAGTCAATGACATTTTAGGAGAAGCAGTGTGTTGGAGGGGTTCTCTCTCTGTGATTAGAAAGACCTGCTCTATGAGACTTCATCTAGCTCAAGTTGATGCGAGGACCCTAGGACTACCTATGCAACAGAACCCTTCTTTCAGACACTTCCCTACGGTATTCACAGAACCACACAGACCTGGTAACACTGATCTGCAAGGGACAGGTAAGGAGGAAATGAGAAATGGCCTCCATCCATTCTTCCTCCCTGCTTCTGTTATGTAGAGGAAGCACTACCTAAATTTTACAGCAGAAGCTGTGAGTCAGGTGTATGCAGCAGTGTACAAGGGCACGACAGTACCACACTAACATGAATAATAACTTGCACACCATCAGAATTGTGATAAGGCTGGCATGTGCACACCACCCATTACCACAGCAATGATGAGAACATTGATTTCTGTATCACCATGTAATGATGCTGCAAGGTACCAATTTGGTCTACACTTTTTCTGGCAGTTATCCTGCAATTCTTTTGAAAGAAGAATAATGCAAGATGAAATGTAACTCATATAGTTTTCCTAAAGCCGCTTTACTTTTATATGGAGCTTTTAACTGGGAAGAAGAGGGAATATGGAAGGAGAAGATAAGTCAGATTGTCCCTCACATCCACATGCATCTACAGCAAAGAGCAGAGAGAACGTTCCTCAAAACAGGTAATGGGATTCTTCAGCAAGCAAAGAACAGTACAATTCTCCCCTTCTGCACATACTTCACTCTTGGAAAAATTGGTGTTGTGAGTTTAAAATTCTCCTTTTGGCTTGCGTGAGCTGCATTTCTTCAGCAGATTATCCCTGATCTCACTGCCCTTGGCAGCATTAGAGGGGTCACATTTTTACACGGCTGAACAATTTCTTCAAAGTATGAAATAAAAACATTCTTTCCTTCAAAGCAGCCATGCATGCTTTCTTCTTTATTCTGTTTGTTCAGTTTTTCTTTTTAAGTCAATAAACACTTTATGCCTTGTATTCAATGCAAGAAAAACAAATTCTACTCTATTACTAGTATCTACATTCTGTTTACTGCTGAAAATGAAGTATTTCAATGTGTCCTAAATTCCCTTCTAAGATTCAAGTACAACCCCTAAATGATTTTCTCCCCAGCAAAAGTTCTAATTGTATTTGGCAGGAATGGAGTGGGGAGTGACATCTCTGATTATCTGTTGCCAAGCCTCAAAGAGCTGCCGTGTCCTCTTTCCCAGCTCCCAGGAGAGAACCAGTACAGTAAACATCATCTTCTTAGGTACTACATGTAGCAGCAGCAGACACATTTTGCAAAGGTCACCTAACAGAAGGCATTCCTGCCAACCTTCCTTCAAATCCAAATGGTTATCATGAACTATTTAAAGCAGTCTGCTTATACATGGTGGAGTGAGCCCAAACTGCATGTTATAGCTCTTTATTGTTATAAATGGATAAGATTTACCCAGGCGTTAATAGAGTACAGGGGATGGATAAGGGTACTGCTAATATAAGGTAACCAAAAACTTACTCAGTCCTTTTATATGGTCAAAATATGGCACTTCAGCCTATATGAGGCCCTAGAAAGATGAAACAGCCATTCTTGAATGCTTTTTCTCTTTGAAACATATATTCTCATACAAGTCTAATAAAGGAGATTACCTCCAACACTGAGTCAACTTCTATTTCTTATTTTTTTGTTTCCTAGACAGACTAATAGGATTATCAGTACTATATCCTGAAATTCATATTCAAAAGCAATAGCAGCTGAACCTTTGCCATGGAGACCAGAGTACCGTGAAGGTTTTTTTGTGTGGTTCTTCAGAAGGTATTAAAATGCAGTCAATAAACTCATCCAGCAGAGAGAGACTATGAAGGAAAAAGCAATGACATGCCTGTAAGGATCCAGAAGGTCGAGCTGCTCTCAAAAAATGACAGAACAGATTCCTTTATGGGAAATCTTAATTAGTTCGCAAGCCACTTCATCTGAGGCATATTGGATTCATGCAGTCATATCATCATTTGGTAATAAGTGTTTTAAAATTACCATGGGCTCTGGAAGAGGTTATTCCAACATACCTACCCTTTTTTCCCCTCCAAGTCACGCCACTGTGCAGGTCCATTTCTCTTTGCGCTGTCACAGCTCTTCTGTCCACACCCCTGTGTATGCCAGCCCAAGTCCTGTTCCATTTCAGTGTGGAAGCTGTCTTCTCTTCCTGCACTCTCCTGAGAGGTATGTTGTCACTTCTGCAATCTCTGTCCCTGTATCCAGCACTGCAGTGCCCAAAAGCAGTAGCTCCAAAGAAAGTCTTACCAAGCCCCACACCAGGCCCAAACGGTGCTCTCCAGCCTGAGAGTGAAGACCAAGAGAGATGGAATGTGTTCCGGTTAAAAGGGGCCCTTGGAAAAAATTAGCTGCTAGATGGGTTGCCACTGAGGATGTGTAAGCTGATTTTTTATAGGATAACTATGACTGTGCTCAGATCTGGTTTCATGAAAACAATAGATGTACCTCATTGATAGGCAACTTTCCTTTGAGTCTTTTTTTTTTCTAGTACCTGGACATTCAGATCTGCTTCTCATACAGAAATACCCCCAAATGGCCTTAGGTTTTTTTAAGCTGCAGAACAACATGCTTTTCTCCAGTGCATTTCTCAAAAAGGCCACAAACAAACTTGCAGAAAATAGCATGAGTCTCTGACAGACCTGCAGCCCAAAAAACTTCAGCCTCGGAGTTTAGTAAAGTTAAAAGCTTCTCTAATTTGTGGTTCTGGGCATTATCAGCCAGAAGTCATGCAACCAGCTTCAAGTAATATATTTCTGATGCCCAACATAAGAAATGGCATGAACTATTAAGAAGGAAAGAAAAATTGAAATAAAATGGCTAGATCTTGGCCTTATAAGCAGCAAATCAATCTAGCTTACTTCAGCAGGTTCTACAATTATAAATGAGGGAAGAATCACCTGAAGTTTTTTAAGCTCTGTTTTCAGACTTCTGCCTCTTTTGGCTGCCTGCCTGCAAGAGTCTGCATCTCTGAAACAGCCTCCCTGATGCATTGTTTCCTGAAAACAAAGAATATGAAAAGGCAAGCATAATTACTCTCATTGTTGGATACTTGAACCAAGCGGCAGGAGACATAAATTATGAGAAGACCTATAAGCCTGTATCTGATGAGGAAAAATGAACTATTGTAAAGACAAAGAAAAATTGAAGTGCAAAGGCATGTAACATTTTACACATTAATACTGTAATCAAACTTTCTAAGATCACAGATCTTTCTCATTTTTTTAGAAAGGGATCAGAGTGTTTTGCCTTAGGACATATTTTATCTGGACCATTTAATCTACTGTCATTACCAGGCAACTGTAGGATAACAGTCCTTTTACTAATTGACATTTAACCTTAAAGTACCTAAACCATTTTTTTCGCTCTATCCTGCAGAAAGTCCAGCATTCACAGCTGAAAACAGTTCATTATCAGTTTTTTAACCTATGTGTGAGTTTTAAGTAGCATTTGCAGCTTACCATTAGCACAAACACTCAAAAGGCTAAATATACCCTGGTACATCATGAACTAGCATTACAGTTGCCACTGGAGTTCATTCTGTAAAACACAATCTCATTTCACCTTTCTCTAGCCCAAATAAAGCATTTCAGGCATCTCCAGAGGCCCAGAAGGACAACAACAAGACTTTATTTTACAAAACTGATAGCTGCAAACCTCTCTTAGATGTACTGGGTTGTCCCTATGGTTTAGATGCCAAGAATATTGCAGTGTTTGTGGACTACTTTGCTAGTAACATATTCATTTTTCATGCATGTTTATCTTTATGTGCACGAACAGAAAAACTTCAATCTTTCTAAGAATTTTGGAAAAACAGAGCTCAAGTTTTGGGTTGTTTTTTTTTGTTAGAAAGAAATGGGATACAGAATAGGTTGTTTAGATCAAGGTCACTGGGAACAGTGTAATAATTTTTTTTCCAGTGGGATGAAGACTTGACCCACACCCCTGTTACTATTTTGGACCAAAAAAAAGGCAAAATTTATAAACAAAGTATAATTTCAAGAATAAAAAGCCAAAAGTAAAAGAGAAAGATCTCATTGTCAGACTGCAAATAATCTTTTATCAAAACAAATATTTTTAAAGAATCTTTAATTAGTCCTACTAATTACATGTACCTACGTTGCCATTCCAAATTCTTTTTTATCTAAGTGTCACTCAGACACTTGCTCTGAAGGCTGTGGTTCACGTTCAGCCTTCAGCATTTCAGATTTTATTTACTACAGCAGCATATCTAAACTAGAACCCAGAAATTTACTTGTCCAGGAGGAGAGGAAAGGAAGGAAGGAAGCTCTATGTCCAGCTGGCAGTCACTGAGTTGAGGAACCCAAGTTAAAGAAACTGCAGATCTTTACAGATTATGGCAAAACACACCTGCTGCACCCAGTCTTCAGAGGCTCTACCACGGTCAGCATCAGGGTGATAAACAAAGATGGACAAAAAAAAAAGCAAGTTATAAAGAAAGGCTGCGGGAACTAATTTTGCCATGCATGAGATCCTTTATTTCTTGAACTTTCCAAACTGAAGTGGTTATGCAGACTACTACAAAGAAACTTCCCAACTTAAGGTTGGCTGTTCAGACAATGTGGTCCATCACAAAATTTCTGTCTCTCCAAGAATGGGCATAAACATAGACTCACGGCTCTATTAAATGACAAACTTATTTAAAAAACATTCCTGATTGCAGCTGTTAAGTGGGGAGCAGCCAGAAGCACACCAGTAATCTCCTTGTTGAACATCTGGCACACAGGTGGCTTGGAACAATACCATACTCCATGCATTTACCTCCCCAAAGCAACTAGTGCCTAGACTTCCAGGAGGACTCTATCCAATGTCCTCCACTTCCCAGTAAACATTGTGGAGGTCTAAGTACTTCTGAAAAGTCTTGACTAAGCTGACTAGTTTCCTGAACATCCACTAACAAGCAATTCCCAGCTACTCTTACTATTAACAATAAATGAACAATCTACCGGTGCTGGGCAAGTGGGTTGCAGCCCTGCACATTTATGAAAGTATTTGAGTAATCTCAGCAGTATGTGCCAACTCTCGATGTGTTGTTTTAAAACTGCTGTTACAGTTCACTGCATGTTTAATGTTTCATATTTATAAATTTATAACCATTGCTGTTTGTGGTGTATGAAAGTCTGGAATCAGAACATCGATATTGGATCATTTTAAGGTCTAGCCCACACATTATTTCTTCCGTGGTACCAGCTAAAGAATAGAGTTGAGGAAGCCTGCAGAGCTTTCTGAGGAGAAATAACACTTTTCTGAGAGTGGTCAATGCATTCATCAAGAATTCTGCAGGCTGCCTGAGATGTGGGGCAGAAGCTCAAACGGCCACGCTCCCAGATGGCAGTGAGCTATACACCAGGCCCACTGCTAGCAAGATTCAAGCAAAATGTGATAAAAAACAGAAAAACAAACACAATACCAAAAGTATGGACAGTACTGTAGCATGAGGATGCCCGCGACCCTCATCTTGACCTCTGCTCTGTGCTGCCCTTTGAGCCTACAGGCCCTGAGCGAGCCTTATTCTGAGCCACTTGGACCTGCAGCTGTGTTTCTGCCTCCCCTTCCTTTGTTCTTACTCCTTTCCACAAAGGAGGGATGGTGGCTTCTGCAGAGCCTCTCTGCTGTAGCGCTGGGACAAGCAGAAAACAAGCTGGGTTTTGCATCTCTTCCCTTTGATTGGTGACACACCACTTTGTCAGAGAAAAAGGGATGAGATGGGACAGAGGAGAGTGTCTTGTATACGTGGACTTGAAGACCCAGGGGAGAAAGAAAACATTCTGGGGCATGGAGATTTCTGTAGGAGAAAGGGTCTCATGCTCCAAATGGAGAGAAGCTTCCATCCTATGAAATCCTGCTGGGGTGGAGGAGCTCGCTCCAGGGAAGAAGATGCAAAATAGGGACCTCAGCACCCAACTGGGTGACAGCCTCTACCACAGAAGAAAGCCTTGGCATGACTTTTGACATCAGCTCAGCCAGGCCCCAATGGTGACTACATGCCTTCAGCAGCAGCTAAGGATGACGTTTTGCTTGTTTTGTAATGGAACTTTGACAGAAGACAGCTGGATCTTCATCATCCTACATGTTCAACTGTAGCCAAAGGGATATATCATCATTCAGAAAACTAATTGCACAGACAGTGATCAAAGAAGACACCCCTACCCACAGATTCTCTACTGACAGTAAAGAGATGAAGGGTGCTAAACATCTGCACCTACATCCCCAACCACGTGTTCTCCAGCCACAAGATTCATTTTGGAGGAGCTCTATACACAGTACATATGCTCAGTCCTTAAACAAGCCCCAGAACTGCCTGTGCCCTCACTTTGGCACAGGAGATGTTACTGGAGCCCTAGCAGTACCACTAGAATAGCTCTCCTGGGTGGCGCATCTCTCACCCCACGGGGCAGCTGGTTTGTTCGCTGCCTTCAAAGATATACCGCCTTGGCAGACATGCAACAGAGCCAAATCTTGTGGCCTCCGCTGCCACTTGATTGTTTACTGTTCTGTCATTTATCAGCAACATTTCACTGGATCAGGCCCAAAACATGAAAAAGCTGACTGCAAGATGACCACAGACAGAGAAGACCATTTCCCAGTCAGCCCAGGAAGAAAAAAATCTCCCCTCCTCTAAGGCTACCGCATTCTGCAAATTAACTGTTTGTACACTGCAAGTCCAGCTGGGTTTCTTTCTGTACCAACGTGCAATTAGCAGTAAAGAGCGATCAGCCTTCTTAAAAACGAAGTATTGATTATGCTAACAGTAGGAACACAGAAAGTAGACAAAGCAATTTTAGAACAGAAGTCTTTATTTTGTGTCCATCTCCCCTTATCATTGTATAACAATAGCACAGGTCAGCCTGACTTCTTCAGATGCCCAGCAGAGAAGCGCTTTGGTCTGAGCAGTCCCCTAATAGCTTCCTCTTTTGGAAGGAGAGGACCTCTTTTTAGCCATCCAGAGTTCCTCTGCTCAGATCAGCTCCAGCACTTCCTCTGCATCTTCAGCCGCCTTCTCTGTTCCTGCTTCTTTTCTCAACAGTCCTGATTTAACATTTCCATTTAGCAACTGTCCTTCTGACTTAGTTAATATACCTTGTCCATAAGATAGAGAAGTTGCATTTTTAAGATGTGCTGTATTCTGTAAATACTGGTGGAAGGTTATGTTATAGAGACATACATTAATTCACTGTCAAGTGTCTCAAGGTTTAAAGCACCACAATACCATCAAATTAAATTAATGTGGAGTTGGATCAAAGTCAAGATATACCTGCAAATCTATATGTGGACAAATTTTAAAAAGACCTATTCACAGGGGCTGATGTTTAATTTTTTTTAATTATTTACTCAAAGAATAAGTATTTGGAATAAGAAAAATACAGAAAACAATATTCTTCAAATATTCTAGAAAACAAGCAGTACACACACTTAAACCGGTGTCTATTTCCAGCATTTCATTTATTTTCTGTATGTGATACACAAAGAAATAAATGTGCATATTGACTGTAGTGGCATTCATTGCATACAGATGATTTCCCCTCCGAGGAACGTTTTGGATGTAGTTATGTTCAGCTCTCTGGGAGGACTTTATAATGTCTTTTTTCAAAAGCAGTTGTTTACACTGCTCTTTTAAGGCCCATTTCTGCCATTGTTCATAAACGCATTGGGACTACTCACCTGCACATGGCACAGTCTAAGCCTTATCAGAGACTTAGGTAAATAAAGGAGCAGACGAGGCAAGGTGGAAACCTCACAACACACAATTGCATGAACACGAGCCCTGCTGTGATGATGCGATGGGAGGACAGAAAGGTTACGCATACATACCATTTCCTATGCAGCAGCTGTCTGATAAGCATTTACTGCGAGACTTATCTAGGTCTGTGGAAAACGGGACGAGAAGAACTTTTAACAAACAGTATGAAAAAAAGACAAGTTTTCTTCTTGAGCACCTGAAGGCTATGCTATATCTTCTATACCTCGAAAACTATACACACTTCTTTTGACTGGGATTGCTTTACCCAGAAGTATGGTAACGTATCTTAGCAACAGTGGCAAGGGGGAAGACTTACTGTACTGTAAAGGAATTAAAACAAAATGTATATAGCTGCTGACTGTTATAAATACATCCCTGCCACTCCGAGGGGGTGTTCAATTATACTCCCGATTACTTTTCACATTTCCTTTTTCAAAGGGGCAGGGGTATTTCTCCCATTTTCAGCTCACCCATGAAGAGCCCTAAGCGTTTTAAATCTCCCTTCAGCTTCAGCTCTGACGAGACAGGCCTTACAGTATAACCTGTCACTATCCCAGCTAGATCAGAAATAGCCATGGCTGTAGCGCCCTGCAGATACCCTCTTTGTGTGAGCCACCCACCCTCAGGTGTTCAGCTGCTATCAGCCTAGAGCAGCGTTTTCCAGCTCTGTCTCCAGCAGGTGAGACTAGACATACCGGGACTGCAAGATTTCACATTCCTACTTGTCAGGCAAATAGAAGGCTTCCTGCAGCGGGGGAAGTTTGCACAATTTCACCTTTTACCGAGGTACGTAGTTTCCCACAAGTAAAACAACCCCCTGAGCGCAAGCTTCATCTGTGCCCTCAACACAAGTCCCCGGCCCTTGCAGGCTTCCCACCTCCCCAGCTGCGGCAAAGCCAGATTAAGGGAACTACCGCGCTTTCCTCCTCCTGCCAAGAGCGCTGTGGGCAGCAGGGACAGGGACCGCATCCACCTTCTGCTGTGGAGGCAGGGGGAAGCCCTCAACTGCACCAGAGGCACTGAACTGATCTAAGGGAGGAGCTACAAAGAGAGAGCAAGGGTTCCAGATTTTAAGTGACAGAGAGCTGGAGTACTGAAAACATCAGTGAAAAAGAGTGAAAACACCTTTTTCCCTTCAGCAAGGGCTGAAAGGAAAAGTGGGCTCCAGTTTTCTTTTTAAGGTTTATCCTCTACAAGCAACTCTGGGAGTGGCTACGAATAACCAGCCTCACCTGTGCACCCTCCCAGCAAATAGTTTGCTCAGCCTTCCTAGGAATGAACACTGCTACTGTCTACCTCCTTAGTGAAGCTTCATTTCGTACCTGTGAAACACTCGGAAGTTTTGCAGATGATCGTTCCCGCTCACAGAAGGGAGGGAGGGAGCCCCTGCTGTTTACTATGGCAGGGGAGGGATCTCAGGCCACTCTGCTTGGGGCAGATTTACACACAAGGACAGACCAGCTGGTTGCCTCCGTCCGCAAATTGGTCAGGGAACACTGAGAGCGTGCATGACTTAGGCTGGATATTTTTCAGCTTTACCTGCTAACAGAGGATGGGGGGAAGGGTCGGAAACAAACACAAAGTGACTCTGCTTAGCCGTGCCCAGTGGTATTTTTCAAGGCTTTCAGACTACCTGCTCCATCCAATGATCAATTTGGCACTATCCTTACCCCAGAGGCGTAGAGCCTAATTCTGCCCTAAGCGTTCCCGTCTTTCGAAAGGCCGCGCTTGACTCCCGTTACCAGTTGTGTGCGTGATGAAGCCATTTAAAGCCTCGCAGGCTTTCTCACGAGCAGGCGGCTTTCACGCCTCGCTCTTATTAGCACAGCAGATGAATTTCAACACGCACGTACGTACGTACTCACGCCAGACGCTGCTGCTGTGAAACCCGGCTACTCTCACCCGCGCCACAGGCGTACACCGCCACGGACACCCGTGCGGGTGATGCACCCGCGGCCCCGCAATCCCACCTCCTCCTCCTCCTCCTCACCACCACCACCACCATCCTCCTCCTCATGATCCTCCTCCTCCTCCTCCAACCCCTGCCTGGCCACTGCCTCTGCTCCCGCGGGGTCCTGAGGCGACCGGAGCCCGGCTCTGCCGGCGATGAGAGTGGA
>VZTL01004608.1:14996-42020 GCA_013400535.1 Scopus umbretta
CCCCCCCCGTTTTAAAAAAATTCTTTGGGGTTTTTAAGCTGCTTCGCACTGTGATTGGGTGCTCTGATAGATCCTGCCGGTGCCCCCGGGGAGAATCACTCGAAATCTTCCTGCTAAACTAAGTGATGGCTAGGCAAAACCGGCCCCTTCTGTCGGGAATTCGTGTGTTACTCATTAATAACACCAAGACCGTGTGTGTTTTGAATCTTGTTGTTCCACTAGACCGTGTTTCCTTGAATGTCCCCCGTCTGCCTTCACCAGCATTGCTTAAGTGTTTTTTTGGTTTTGTGTTTTGTTTGGGGTTTTTGGTTTTTTTTTTCAATGTAGTTGCTCTTTCATCTGTGTCATGAGATCCCAGGAGGAGCGGTGCTGCGCTGCTGGTGGGGATGACTAGTCAGCTGAGTGGGGATTAATGTCCTGCAGGCCCTCGGGGCCTTCCCTCAGAACTTCGTGGTTGCTTCGGGAGTTTAGGTCCTCCCGTTCCCAGTGTACGCAAAAAATTCCTTCTCCTTCTGCTTTAGCTCCTCTCTGCGATAAAGGGCCGGCGAATGCCAAAATGCCTCGCCAACAGGGAGCATTCAGCCGCTGATACCTTTCTCGACTTCTGTGAGCTCTTTTTCCACCTTGAATATAAGCGGATTGGCCACATCGCCACTCTAATTGAAATGTATGATGGTAGGATTAATACATGTATTAGGAAGGGTGGCGTGGCTTTATGGTCAATAAATGAGTTTTTTAAATAAGAAAAAAAGTTAACCGATGTACCAAGGTGTGGCCCGATAGCCACAGAGGCCGTGAAATAATTTTTCCTCCGTGTTTCGCGCTGCATATTTGACTAGTTCTATTAGTGTGACGTTGTGTGTGCCTCGTTACTCCAGGGAGCGTTCAATATTGGTTTCTGCCAGAATCAAGATACTGGATTTGATTGGACTAATAATCCAATTCAGTATGTCTTAAATGAAGAAAATAATTCTAGGTAGAAAAAGTGATTATCAAGCGTATCATCTTACTCGTCTAGGGGGATTCTGAAATTGGAAGAAATGGAGAAGGAAAAAATATGACAGGCTTTTGATAATGTGGCTGGAGGTCTAAGAGGGAGAAATGTGCTGCCCTCTGTGCACCTGGAGGCTTCATTTATGCTTAACAGCAAGTATTACTTGTATTACATGTGATGTAAGGTTTCAGATAAACTTGCCTCAGTGATTTTTTTTTTTTCCCCCATCTGAAAAAAAGCTCTGAATCTGGTTGCAAAACTTTTACTGTTTTGAACTAGTTCCGAGTTCTTGCAAAGTTAATTATTTAAAAGACCACCACTGGTGTTTAGCACATGTGAAGTTTTATTCACGAGTAGGCCCACTGAGGTTGTAAGTGAGGTTATAAATGCGCTTGTGTTTCCAAAATCAGATCTTGGCGTGTAGTGACTCAGTAGAGTGCAGTTAAAATTTATTCTCTACTTTTGACAGAGTTGAATTTGTTATCTCGTTCCCTGCCTGAAACTGGAAGACTTAAAGATCACAAATGTACTTGTTTTTCTGCTTTGCAATGAATAGTATAAAGCTGCAAAGCCGCTACAGGCTAGTGCTACTTGAATCCTTCACAGTGCTGGTACTAAAAGCAAGTATCTTGATACTGCCAAGCGTTGGGATCGCGTGAAACTCCTTGGGCAAGTAGTCTCTGGAGTCAGAGTGGGCCGTGATCAGATAGAAGCGGAGAGGTGTCTCTTACTGATTTAAATGCTCCCCCCCCAAACCTGACTTTGCCTCGTGTTAGAAGCTGCAGTGTGAAGTGACGCTTGGACACCTTCCTTTACTCTTGCACCTTTCCCACATGGGACTTTCCTCCAAGCTAACTCGTTCCTCACCCAGGCCTCTCCCAGGACTGCTGAGCCCACACAGGGGATAATGCTGCCCTGACATTTTGCCAAGGAGGAAGGATACTGGCAATGAGGAAGAAGAGCTGCAGAGCAGCTTGGCTTCGCTTCTGCACTGTCGGAGCAGAAAGGTGGATGGCAGAGCTGCTGCTCCAGATGGTGTCACAGAGAGGGCATGGGTAAATGCAAACAGGGCAGCAGTGGACCGAGACCAAACAGCAGGTTGCTGTAAGAGGCACAAGACTTAATGTCGCTGTTACAATAGTGTTGGTGCTGGTAACTTTGAAAGTGTGTGCTTTAAGTGTTGAAAGCTACTGTGCCAGTATGAGCAATGAGCATTTGTGAAAGGCTTCAGCACCACTGAGCTTGCTTTACTGCTCAGTTACATTTTTAGAAATTTTCCTTTTTTAATTTCCGTTCTTGGAAGGAAGCTACTATGAAAGAATTTCATTTTTCAGGTCATTTAAGGCACACTGTTTGGCTTTCGTTCCAATGCTGGTTTGTCATGTAGCAGATACACACCACACAGAACTGAGTTTTACAATGGCAGTTCTGAAATGCTTGTTCTGACGATATAAAAATAGAGCAGCTTTGTGAATTTGAGTTTATTTTATTTTCAAGAGAGGAAACTTCAGTACAGTCAATCCAGTTTTGCAAAGTGTTTGCGGCCAAAGTGTTTCTGATCGTTTCCAGCTTTATAATACAGTATCCTTCCTAATTGCATTGGATCTCCAGACTAGCTACCAGGTTGGTGTCATCTGTCATTACCCCCATTAATTCTCATTCATTTGCATGCAGATCTACTGAAGAATTACATGAAAGGTTAAAAAGAAGGTCTATAGCATTGAGGAGTGTGATATATTTGTCTCTTTTTTTCATGGATATAATGTGTCCTACTTCTGACAGACTATGTGCTTTACACCTGCCTGTAGAGGTGCACTTCTTCCAATTCCAGATTTAAATAAGAGGTGGCAAGAGCCCAATATGAATTGTGTGCACTGTTCTTACTTCTTATTTCTTTAAATAATCTGATGGAATTCCTTTGCTCTGTCTTTTATTATTTTGCCTGCCCTGAGATTATAAGCACTGTGAGAAATTGAATCAAAGATCCTTTAGGGTTTTTTCGCTATCTTCACTGCACTCCATATTAATTTTGTTTCTCCTACGAGCTTTTGACCAACAGAATAGTCAAACTCGTAAAGCACCCCATGTTCTTCACAGCTTTCTTCAAGTCCATCTGGACTGCATTAAATGTTTGCAAAGAAAGTACTGTTGCCTCATCTCGCCTCTTGTGCTGGTCTTCATTGTATGAGGTAGTGGTAGTGCTGCTGGTCCTACTGCATTTCCAAATTGTGTTTTTATTGAGACCAGGTAAATGTTATTCCTGCAACTTCATTGCAAAGAGAGGCCAGGCATATGCTTCCTGACAGCTGAGAGTCACGTAGCTGTGGTCTGATTAGTGGGTATTAAAACCACGATAGGATTTGACTTGTGGTCTGAATGTCACTGCTCCTTTTTGAAATTTCAGTGTCAATTTTTCATTCTATGCATGCAGAGGTTTTGTCCATTGTTCTTCCCAATGTCAGTTTGTTCTGTGCGGGGGGTGAGCAAAAACCTGTCCAGTAAACTTGCTCTGAAGTTTAAAGGTCAACATGAATGTTGGGTCTAACGGCCTTCACTGCGAAACACAAACTCCAATTTCCATGTAATTGGTGGGAGGTTATCTTTTCTTCAATTTCTTCCAGCTATTAAAGAAAAGAAGGATAAAGAAGGCTATGTATTAAACACCTCGAGTGTGTCATGGGCTCTTATAATTTATAGTTCGGTATTTTGAACGTGATGTACACACACATTAGCAAGTTCTGAACATGCAGCCATTCTTCTTTAATTGTTGATAGCTCTTATTTCCTGAGTGTTGGAAGGAATGAAGATTGTGAGGAAAGATTCAGCTGCTCTTGTAATTTCATTGGTTCACTAGTCTTGCTATATTAGATAAGGGCCTGATTTCTGGAGCTGTGCCATTCCCTAAGAAGCTAAGCTCTGCTTTCTTAGTTTTGCTGAAATGGGGTTTACCGTCTTTCTAGATGCAAGAAGTTTTGAAAATGTGATCCTTCCAGGTTCAAATACCAGAAGGCAAGCTCCAACTCAAGTCTCTCTCTTTCTTTCTTTTTTAAAAAAATAATTACGTGGGTCTCTTGTGTCTATTTTGAGCTCTTTATGAAAGCTGAAAAAAGAATGGGTTGAGGAGCAAAGACAAGTGCTGTGGTGCATTGGAGTATTTCTGAGGTGGCAGCATCAAAATCCCTCCAGATCCCTCTAATGAAAGTACTATTGAAATGCAAAATATTCCTGTTGTTGGGTAAGTTTTGGTGGTGGTTGTTGGATGCCTGCAAAATAAAAAGGACGGGGACCTGAAAGTCATAAGACAGGACTAGTATAGTGATGTACTGTGATGCAGTGGGGTGTAATGGATTTTTGACCAGAGACAAAGCAAACAAATGTACCAAGTTTAGGCTGACAGAAAGGTCCCTGCTTTTACAAATTAGCATTTTGGCACCTCCTTCCATACAAAATTAGCCCTTGCAAGAGGGACTGCAAGGAGGTAGTGGAGCCTGTAGTATAAAAATAACCCAAAACACAAGTATTAATTATGATGCAGTTGCCCTGAGTAGCACAGTTAGCGTTTTGTAGCAAGGCTGTGCCTTGCTGTGTTTGTAAGTGGGCCGCGATGGCCTGCAATGTCTATGCACAGAGTAACGCTGTATGGAAGAGGCTCATCATGGTCATTCCTCAGGATGTGCTCCTCTCCCAGGGTCAGTTGGATTAGAGCCCCTCTAACTGCTCCTTTAAAGATGCTTTCTCTCCTTTAGAGATATGGTGGAAGCTTTATTATCCAGGGTCACCAATCGTAGCAATCATGCATTCAGATCCTGGTGGGTCCGGACAGAAGACCTGTTGTGAGGAACAGGAGTCGTGCCAATGGGTGTGGGTTCACACTTTATACTGCTCCTTGTGTTTCATTCCCTATCAAGGCAAAAGTGTCAGTTAGATTTGAAAAGAGGAGAGTAGAGGGTGAGCAAATTGCTATTTCACTTCTTATTAAAGAGTAAATTAGTTGGGATTTGGAGTAGAAATGAGATGAAAACAAACCATGGACAAAAGAAAGCCCATGTGGAATTCCTGTATGTTTGGATGTTTGGGATTACTAAGGAAGGAATAATTTTTTTTTTATTGGTTGGTGGGTTTTATTGTTGGTTGGTTGGTTTTTTTTTTCCCCCTCCTCTAACCAGAAGGCTGTGAGCTCTAGGGATAATGTCAAGACAGATTTAATGGCAACACGGATTTAAAAACTACTCCACCCTGCAGGGGTCTTTATTTTCATGAAGGGCACTTATGACTTCGAGTCTGTGAGGACACGTTAGCTATTACATTGCCTCCACATTTTATTATCTTTGAAAACTTCTCACTTACTGTAGGTGAAGTGAGTCTGACCTGAAATGTTATCTGGTCATTGTCAAGCATAGCTACATTTGAAAAAGGAAGCTGATGCAATAGCATACCCTTGCACACGTGCATGGCGAGTATGAACCAGACATACCTCTTTCCCTTTTCTTACTGGCTGTAAAATACAGATTTAATCATAATTTGTGTAAATAAGTGAAGGAACTTGTTGCTTCTATTTCTGCCCAGATTAGGACTTGAGATCAGATCTTCAAAGTAAAGGAGGCAGCACTCAGCTGCCTCAGAAAAAGGAAGCGTTTTTTCCTGCCATTGATGGGACTGTCATACGTCTTGCTGCTTTTCAGCCTGGTTTTGCTATGTAGATCCGAGCTCATGAAGCAAATGCAGTACATGTTCTATGGATGCCAGACTGCTGTTAAAATCAGAAGTTTTACATTTGAATGCTTATCTGTTAGTGTCCTTCAAAGCACTTGAAATAGCCCAGGACTAAAATAGATTTTATTTGCAATTTTTTGCACATGAACTCCCTTAGTTTTAAAATAACAATGACTATATGTCTCCTCTTCTCTGCGTATGCCTGCGTCATAGCCATTCGTGCGATTGGATTGCGGTGTTCAAGAACAAAGCTAGTAGAAACCAGCTAACTTGGGCTCGTAATGGTCCAGTTGTGACAACAAGAACCTCTACACAAGCAACCTACTGTGCTTTTCCGGGTGGCTCCGCAACATGCAGCGAGCTCTGTTACTGCTGGCAGCACCTGAGGTAGCTTGAGCACATCTGCATCAACCACGTGTTTTGGTTTTGCTACAGCAGCAGCTGTGTGCTGTGCGCAGTAAAGGCTGCAGCAGCCCAGAACCGCACGAGCGCCTTGCCGAGGAACTTGGTAAACTTCTTCCTCTTGGGATGAAAGTTTGGCTGCTGAACCTGCTACTGCCCATGTGCCCAGCTCTTTCGGCTGGCCTCCTCCAGGTGTGGCTGTCCAATGGGCTTTTGGCCACGCTCATCCGAGGGCAGTTATGTAGCAAAGTCAGCTCTCCTATCTTCAGAAAGTCTTTGGCCAGAGTCAACGTTTGCTCCCTCTTTTGCCAAAGGTTGATAAAATAATACTCTTTCCCCCCTTTCTCTCTCCTCCAGCAGAGTTGTTTCCTTGTTCTGTCTTTTGCCTGTCTCTCCTTCTTCTGCTCTCACTGCCTTTTCACTTCTAATAGTATTTTCCAGTGAGGGCGGCAGGGGACAGATGTTCTAGAGCTTGGTTTTGGCTTGGTAAGAGGCCTTCTCGAATAGATGCAACCTGTGAGGTATGGCAGAGACGGAATTTGAGGAAAATAAGCTAGATAGGAAAAATCTTATTCGAGTGAAAACTACAATTCACTGAAAACAATTAATGTGTCGTAATTAAAAGGCCCTTTTGAAGGGAATATGTTAATACAGTAACTGCACTCTACAATCCTTTTTTCCCCTCACCGTTGCTTACTAGTAATTTGAAATTGTGAAATATAAATTGTAGATTTTGTCCTCTTTGCTCAGCTTGTGAGTACTAAAATTAGTTCATTTTATTTAGCTTTATGGTTGGTTTATTTTTGTAGCTACTTACTAGCAAAAACTGCTGTTAAGCTAGACTGCTTGTGTTTAGGGAAAATGTTTGTCTCAAAGTTATTGCTAGTCCAGTTCTATTTTAAAAGAGGAAAGGTATTAACACTCCTGTAACACTTGGTAAGCTTCTCCTCCTTAAAGACACAAATAAATCCATTCCTAGGGGGCCTAAAACTGCTCGACAGCACTACTTTTTCCCATTAGATCTTTTTTTTAAAAGAAAAAGACAACAGCTCAAGAACTGAGAGTCACCTCTCCACTTGAGGCAGGGAGTGTAAGCCTTCTGGCATTAAAGGCCAGCTCCTGCTATTTGACAGGGAAAAAGTAATTGGCTCCTTTTGGCGGCCGTCTCTCAGATAATTCCATGTTATTTGTTTGCGGATCTGCCTGCAAGAGTGGTTCGTAGATGAACACCTTGGAGCCCACCATGGTGCTGTGGCTTGTGCTCAGGCTCATGTCAAGGCCAGATGTGAGAATTTTCTCGCCCACCCAGGCTTGCGCTGTTTCTTACTTCGCTACCATAGGAAGCTTCATACTAGAGGAGATCAGCCATTTGGGGCTTCTACAGAAACAAAAGGCTTACCTGCTAAGCCATCATATGGAAGGTTCGGTCCTGCATGTGTCCCCCCCCTGAAAATTTTATTGTGATATTAGGGAAGAAAAAAAATACATCAGGTCAGCAGAAGGTAAGTTTTGAAGATTGCCTTTGGCAGCAGTAGTTTTGGCAGAATAGTTTTGGCATAGAAAATAACATACTACTGTGTCTATTTCAGCTGCAGGCTTCAGATCTATTTTTGAAATTGTGACTACGTGAAATCTTGAGCGAGGTTTTTCTTCTCTCATTTCTTTCTACCTAATTGGAAACTTTACTTCTGAAATTCTGTTATGATACCTGTTGATACAGACACCTTGACTGTCAGTGTTTGTGGCATAAGAAATTAACAGTTGTAGCGTTTTCCAAGACAGAGCATGCTATGCCAATTTCGAAGGTCTTCAGGACAATATTACCACGCTGCTTAAGCGTGGCATGGAAAGACCTATGCTTTCATTCACTGTGCTGTCTAGTAGATGTCTGTGATGGGTAAGAGTGAAATGTGAGGCATGTCAGAACATGATTCATCAGTCTTACTGATGCTTTTCTGTGACTAAAGAGATTTTTATTCATTCAGTTTTCTTCTTGGTGACTCTCAGGTTACAAGTAAGACAAAGGAGTCCAAAGGTGGTCACACTTTCAAAAAGTCTGAGAAGTGCTGTAGCAGGATAACATCTGATGCAGTCACAGTGCTTCAGTTTATCTGTCACAGAATAATCTTCTCATTACTTCACGGTTGCAAAGTCCTTCAGGGAATAACACAAACATTTCACATGATCCAAGTGCCAGATTTTTGCATTTGGACTGCTGAGATAAATAATGTATGGGAAGAAAAAAAAAAGTTCAGAAAAATTCTCAGCAGCTGTAGTCATGAATGCTGGTGTGTGTTACATGTTCCAGCTAAAGTTAACTTTCATTTGCACTCGCTGAGCCTTGGCGTTAACCTTTTCTTGGCAAGTGACCAAATACTAGTGATACTATCTGTGCATTTTGGTTTGGGTTTGGAAACTTTCTCCACAGCAAGCGTGCATGACAGCATTTGCTGTTGCTGATGGGTGAACTTCCACAATCCCAGTGGCCTGAGCATCATCACCTCCAGCACGTAGGCAGCAACGTGGCTGCACTTGCTGCCTTCCTTGTAGTGTGTAAAAATGCTGGAGCCCTGGGCTGCTGTAGGACCGGAGGTACCATCATCACATCATGGGTTGTAACACCTGACCAATGTAGAAGATAGCTTACTCCTACATGTAGGTTGAAATTTGGAGGAATGGGTAGGTGAGAAGCTGTCTTCTGTGTGACGGTGCAGTGCACAGTAGCAGACTTTGTCAGCTTGAGAGCATAAAATGTCTTTTTTTAACTTCCTGCTCTACAAACTCAACCTGGTATCTGGAAATAAAGCTGTGTTCCTGCACGCCTCTGTGTTCTCCTGTGTAACAGAGATTTTTATAGTGGAACTTGGTTAACAATTGTAATGATGTGTGAGCCACAGGCGAAGCTAGTTCATTTCCCAGAGCTGCTGCCTCTACAGTATTAGCCAGGGTAAAGAGTAAAGTGTGCATGTTTGAGAAGGAAAGAGAGAAATAAATGAGTCCAATAGCAGGGGGAGGAACACTGCTGCTTTAAAAAAATAATAATTTTTTTTTAAATCGTATCTTATTTCACTTGAGAATCAGATCTGCCTTTTAAATTGCCCTGCCAAATTTTTAAGTAAAAATGTTAGAATAAAAATATGAATAAAAAGATTGTTCTTATTTTTAATAAATCAAACACATTATTGTGACATTGCTTAATAGCTTTTTTGTTTTCTTTTTTTTTTTCTTCCCCCAATCAAATAGTCCTTCCTGGTATTATGGAATTGAAAGCTGCTTTCTGTGTGCCTTTGAACTCCCCTGTATCGTTCCAAGAAATACCCATGATGACAATCAAATTCTGCTCTTTGGTAATATCCTAAGTAGGTCGGGTGGAATGGGGAGCAAAAGCCTTCTGTCTGTTGTATTCCCTTTATTAATTACCAGGGAAATAAAAACACTGGAGTTGCATCACTTTGTTTGCGCTCTGAGACCTGAGGCCGCCTGCGTACGTTCCTGTGGCTGCTTAAGGCAGCACGGACCAGCGGGCAGCTGCCTGGCCCTGCGCCTTTCCCCAGAGATGTGGCACAGCTTTTCTAGCAGGGAGTACAATCAGAATAACCACATTCCAGTCCTTGTGCTAGATGTAGCTGGACTTAGGTTATTTTTTTTGCTGATCGCTTCCTCCACTTGTCTGCAGCAGCGGATCCCTGTGATCTTGGCTGTTTCTGGGCAGAAAGGGAGGAACGGAGGTGGGAGCTGCTCTGGCAGGTGGGGAAGAGGTGGTTCAAGGGAGTTAAAGGATGGGTAAATGCAGGGACCAGTCTTTTTAGCTCCCCAGGCTGAAACATCCCAGTTTGGCAATATGAAATACTGTAGCAGCTCTCATACATTAAACAAAATGTGGCAGTGTTGCAAGCCCAGTCCTGAAGAACAAGTTGTGGCATTTTTATAGCAGAGGTCATGCCTTGAAGTACAGGGATTTCAGAGTTGGTTTTCCAAGGTGTGTGCTAATTTATTTACCTCTCCATGTCCAACAATCTTGGCAAATCCAAGGATCCTAGTGTGTGAACATGGGATTGTCTGTAGTTTCCTGGCCTCTAGGAGGGAGAGGCTGCTTTCACAGTCATGAACTTGACTTAAGCAGCAAGGTGGGGGATCCCATGTAATCATGTCCATTTGCTTTCCTGTTTTGGGAAGGTTGGTCATTTCACTGTTGCACTATATGGATAGAGAAAAACCCAAGAAATATGATGCTTATCCACTTTGGTTTTGTTATGGTGTTTTAGGGGAACAGCTGGGAAGTATCATATAAGCATTCAGTGTCCTTCTTGGAGAAAAGCACTGAAAAACCCTAAGCAAGTCCTTCCTGAAAGCAGGCAGTATGTGTGGCTAGAAGGCTGTTATAATGAGCAGCCCCACTGGGAACAGCCTGTTCTGGGGAGAACGGATAGACCTGATGTGTCAGGAGTGCCCTGCCTTCACCTCCGCTTCTTGCAGCTCTCCAGGCTTTGAAAAACCTTTGCTAACAAACACCCGTCTCCAAAACTAACATCTTGACAGAGGGGGGGGAAAAAAACCTGAAAAGAATCGTGTCGCTACGAGAGCAAGTTGACAGGGGAGGAGAAGGAAGAGATCAGACCCGGCGTGCAGCCTTCTCGAAACACTGATTTTTCTCACTGCTGTCCAGCAAACTTCCTTTTCTTCCTACCTGACTCCAAAATGTAGCCTTTTTCAAAGTTAATCGCTGCCTTCAAAAGCTTCTTAAATATTGCACTTGGTTTCATATCTCTACTGCAATTTGAAATCCAGGTGTTTATTTAAATTTGAGATTGAAGTTCAGGTCTTTGCTGTGAGGGAGTGACCTTTTAATGGAGGTAGAAGTACAGGAGGGAGACTGAATCTCTGCTGAGAGGCTTCTGCCCACTACTGAAAGGCAAAGTGATGTCTTTGACAAAAGGGAGATTTAAAAAAAATAACAGCACTGGTGAGGTTAGAGATACCTCCTAGCCTATGCTCAAGAGTGTTAGGAATGGGCTTCATAGGCTATGTTGAAATTTGAAGCGTGGCCCTTGATTAATTCTGTTATTTCCAAATGGCACAGTAAACATGGGCAGTGACTCATGGTATAGAAGCTTGTACAGCATGAGGAAGGTTTAAAGATTAGTCATTTCAAGCCTTCTTGTGTTTACTTAGTATAGCTTGGCTCTGTGCAAATGTGTAAAACTGTTTCAGTCTTACAGATACTGCAGTTGGAGGGTTGTTGCTTTAGTTTCAAAACAAACTTTTCTTTATAGTGTAGGACTTCTGAGGCTAGGTAGAGAAGAACTAAAAATGCCTTTTTTTTTTTTTCTTTTTTTTTTTTTCCCAGGCAGCAGTTTCTCTGAATCTAATGAACAACAAAGGTAAAGAAAAGGGTGACCTGGCAAAATAAATTGAAGCTAATTTTGGAGAGCAAAAGCCTCAGAAAATTGAAATTCTGGACTGTATGCAGCTTCTAACTGTAATCATTCACTGGGTATAATACATTAATGTAGGCTTACTGATCTCATTTCCTCTAACAAAAAAAAAAAAAAGAAGGCAAAAAGCCCTCCTTGGATGTCATATTCTGAAAGGTAGTGTATTAACATGATGAGTCCCCTTCTCTTCTTTCCCCTTACCCCCTAAAATAAACCCTCTAAAATTGTTGGACATAAGACTATGTTTTTTAGAAGTATCATGCCCTAAGTAGTACTGGTAAACAGAACAGATGTAGCAGACATTTAACCTAAGATACTTGAGGCGAGTGGTTTGTTGTTTTTCAGTGAGGTGGTTGTCTTTTTTTACAGAGAAAGTTTAACTTCAGGTCAGCTGAAAAAAATTGACAGTGGTTTTCTTCAGGAATGACAGTGAGACAGGCTGTGGTTAAGCACAAGGGTACAAGTGCATAGAGGCTTGCTGAGGGAGCTGGCTAGGCACAGCAATCCCCTTTTTTGCTGGCGGGCGATCTGTGTGCCCCCGCATTGTGAAATACAGCTGTGCAGCCCTTTGGCCCACCTCCGCTGCCCTCCTGTTGCCTATGCAGCTAGAAGCTGTCCCTCTCCTCAGGTCCTCCTACAGCGCACATAGCTCCATGGATGAGCGGCCATGTGATGTGCTTGGCCATTGCTCCAAAGAGTTCAACATCCTGCCCAGCAGTGCTCGCTTGGTGGTTTCAAAGTGAGAAAGAGGTTTAGGATCGAGTAGGGGACTATGAAATCTGTAATGGTGTTCACGAGCGTATCTCCGAGAGTCTGGCTGGTGGTTGAGACAGACTTCAGGCGTTTCTGCAGTTTCTTTTAGCCGTTGAATTATTGAATTAATAGCCATCTCTCCAACACCTTTGGCCACCATGTTCTCTGGGGCTGGAGGAGTGAGCTGTGGATGAGACGTTTACTAATTTAGATGCAGCACAGAGCGTAGATGTAGCCTGTCTCTAAAGCAAGGCTGCGTGGGCACGGGGATTCCTTGCGAGTCTTGCAGTTAGACGTGAGAGTTGGTCCCAGTGGCATTCAGCTTACAGACTCCCTTGTCTCATCAGTGCTGTACTGTAATTAGCATAAAATTGATGGATTTAATTCCTATACACCTACTAACAGGTGGAAACATGCTCTTGGCTTTAAAAAGAGCTCTGTCCCTACTTACCTGCAAAGAGCTGAAGTCGTCTGCATTTATTCTTGAATTTCAGGGTGTGTTTGTGGGGGTTTTTTAATCCTCCATTTATCTAGACACTCATTAATCTTTCAATTCAAGAACGTGTCTAGTACAAATACAGAAAATATACAGATTTTCCTCACTGAAATTTTGAACACTTGGGTGCTATACTGCTTTAGTAAGAATGAACAGTCTACCTGATGTTAACGTGCGTTACTGGCTACACTAGGAAAGGCTGATAAAGATACTAGCTGGCTCACATGCAATCCCTTCTTTCTGGAAAATGCGGCTCCCAGGGGGTCTCTGTGGCAACCATACATCTGTTAGAAGACTATCACAGTTTTCCTCAGTCTTCTCAAACCAATCCAAGTCTTCCGATGGTTATTTACAGGTGAGATTTTTCTAGACCTGTAGATAATTGTTGTTACTGAACTTTCTCCAACTAGTCCAGATTTTCCTTAAAACCTGATGCCGAGAACAAGGTGTGACTTCAGCTGTAGCTGGTTTAGGTGAATGAGAGGGTTGCTTCACACACCTACATCTTTTGTCAGCTGTAGGGTGTGATACGGGAGAGGGATTTGTATCTGGAAGAAAAAAAAAAAGAGGGAAAAAAAGGTTAATCTTTTCTGAAAAGGCAATGAGACAAAATTGCTACGATTCACACAGCTCTAAGATAAGCAAGTAATAGCTCATGTTCAACAGCAAAGCATGTTCATATAGCATGAATAGGATGGATGTGTGGTATGATAAATCTAGACACAGCAAATAAATTTCAGCCTGAAAAATAAGATACCACATGAGACGGCATGTGCAGAAAGAATGCTAATGTTTAGGGAACCGAAGGCATTGGCAGAAAGGAGAGTGCAGAAATGAAGAATAGATATTTTGTTTTATTACCAGGATTGATTGGCTGGCTATTTTTTTTTTTTGTCTTTAAACCATAATAGCCTTCCCTTATTGTCAAAATGATAATATATATAAAGCACTTCCTGTAATATTTCTTTTCAAAATGACTATTCATCAGTCCCAGAGTCGGATGCTCATATTTCAACTCACAATTTAGTTTAGCAAGTTTATACTTCAGAGCAATCAGTCATTTTAGCATTTGTGTTTTTAATACAAATCTCAACTACAGAAGCACGTGGTGCTCTTGCGCACAGATAGATTGGCTAGTCCAGATAGTACTTTGTAATCTTCTGGCAAAGAAAGAGAGTATTGCTTTTCGGGGGGGGGGAAGGTATTCCTCCCAGTGTAGCAGTGCAGATCATGTAAAGATTGCGGTCAAAAGACTCTTGGTCTTCTGCTGGGCCGAGTGCAGGTGTGAGAGTGTCCAGGGATAGCTGAGAGTTTTAGGTGGCTGGGGAAGAGAGTGAATGTAAAGGTAGTACAGATATGGGGTCAAATCCCAGGTCCTGACACCAGCTGGGAATGTGGTGAGGGTAATGACAGCAAACATCAAACAAGGCTCTGGTGGGCTTGATTTGCTGCAGCCCTCAATAAGCCTCCATTTGCCATTTGTTCTCATGCTTACTCCACAATCTACAAACATACCGCAGTTTCTGTGACAAACTTCTGCTGGTGCAAAAGCAGGAATTATCCTTAGCAATATACCTGGTTTGGCCAAGTTTTTGTGCTGCAATAAATCACCTTCCTCTGCGTCCCCAGTGTGAGGCTGCAGTGAAATGTGGGCACCACCTGCTGAACAAGTGTCATTAGAAAATCATTAATCTCTCTTCCATTTTTCTTTCTCACACCACCTCTCTTATCTTGGCTGCATGGTTAAAACCTTCTTACAGCTACAGGAGGATTGTTTTTTGGAGGTAGTAGCAGATGGGTCTGTTATCTCTGGTGAAGTGACCTCCCTCAGGGCACCACTGGAAATACTTCTCCTCCTGGACTCAGCGGAACATGTAGGCCTGCCGCCGCCTTCTTCCTCAAAGGTGAAGTTTGATACAGTCCAAGCTGCAGAGAGTCGGTTAGCTCTGGGTGGGGCGTTTCTTCATCGTCACCAGTGGCCATACAGGTGTCAGCCAAAAAGCTGAGTTGTTCTCTGGATTCCTTTAGTTGGCACTGGTGGGGCCACACCTGGAGTGCTGTGTCCAGCTCTGGGCTCCCCAGTACAAGAGAGACATGGATGTACTGGAGAGAGTCCAGCAAAGGGTCTTGAAGACATTTATGGGATTGGAGCACCTCCTCTATGGGGAAAGGCTGAAAGAGCTGGGATTGCTCAGCCTGGAGAAGAGAAGGCTCAGGGGGGCTCTCATCAATGTATGTAAATACCTGAAGGGAGAGTGCAAAGAGGACAGGGCCAGGCTCTTTTCAGAGGTCCCCAGTGACAGGACCAGAGGCAGTGGGCACAAACTGAAACATAGGAGGTTCCCTGTGAACATAAGGAAAAACACTATTTTAGTGTGAGGGTGACAGAGCACTAGCACAGGTTCCCCAGGGAGGTTGTGGAGTCTCCATCCTTGGAGATATTCAAAAGCTGTCTGGGTATGGTCCTGGGCAGCTGGCTTTAGGTGGCCCTGCTTGAGCAGGGGCTTGGACCAGATGACCTCCAGAGGTCCCTTCCTACCTCAACCATTCTGTGAAGTGCTGCAGAGCAACCAGGACTGGGCTGCTCCAGCCCAGGGACTGCTTACAAGCAATGAAAAACGGGAGAGTCCTCTTCCTGCCCCAGTATTCAGGTGCAGTGTGCCAGTCAGTTGTACAGATCAACAAACTTATACCTTTTTTGTTTGTCTTACCTGTTCAGCAAAATATGTATTATTCTGCAAGGAGAAATGTGTCGTTGTGGAGGCTTTTTCAATTTGTGTCTAACTTTGCAGGCCTCTACATCTAGACATGCTTCCAAAGATTCCTCTAACTCATCTTTTAATTAGGTTTTATTTCTATATCATAAGAGGAACAGATGAAGAATATGTATTAAAGCCTAGTCTTTGGAATTTGTTTATTAGAAAGTAGATCATAAATGCTAATTCCAAGTAACACAGAAAACAAGTACAGTAACTGTGCTTAAAAAGCCGCTGTATATTGTAACATTATTAATTTGTAGAAACAAATTGCTGAAATAACCTGACTGACAGTCTGTGCCAATAATAACACGTAATAACTGCAAGCAAACACAGCGTATAGTTGCTAGTGTGTTTTCTTTTTCGTGTGATGGTTGTAAGCAATTCTTGCCAGATGAACTGATAATGTAATTAGGAATCGTTGTGTTAAATGAGGCAGTATTTAAATTGGCAACTAATTTTCCTATCTATTAACCAGCTTGAAAAAGAGAGCTGCTACCCAAATGACTTCTAGCTGCTAATCCCTAACAAGAAACATAGCACTTCTTTGCACCTTTTTTTAAGCACTGTCTAGAAAATTATTTTTTGTAGGGTTTATTATGTGTGGGACAAAATAAGAAAGAGAGGGAGTTAAGAGATGTTACAAGTTCAGGGGTTGTTAGATGGGGTGGACTTCTACTAAACCAGTACATCATGATGTGTGGTAACAGCTCATGAGCCAGTAATGGGATGCTTCCTATTTATAGTGTCTACATGTGGACAAAAAAACATTTTTACTTTGTGATGGTTCACTGTGTGGCAAACTCCATCAAGCAGAGTAGGACTATAAGCCCTATTTTAAGTGTTTGTGTGGGAGAAATCATGAAAGCATAGCAGGACAAAATTTTGAACGGCATATGAATGTTAGTAGTGTGGAATGGTCGCTCTCTCTATTGCGGATGGGAGAGAAGGGAAAACAAAGGGACACCCTTGGGTCAAGTTAAAATCCCAGAGAAGGCATGATTGCTTGTAGTTTTCATCATGAACTCTTACGGAGCCAGCTTCTTTGGTCTGCTAGCTTGTGTGGTGGAAACTATGAATTGCCTATCATTAAGACTTTGACTGAACCCCAGAGTAAATGTAAAGCTGAATGAGATTGATTATTATGTTTATGGCTCTATCTGTGCAGATCTTGCTCCTTTTTTTTACCCCTCTATGCTTCAGCTGAAGCCGGGATGAAGAGCCAAATACATTTTTGCCATCTGGTTTCTTCTGTCCAGTGGTGAAACTCTATTGCTTGACCTAAAAGGATCAGACCTGTTAACTTGAAAAAAACCTACAGGGGATTTTTCCATGGACCAGTCTTTTAATGGGGATGAAGATTATCACTATTCAGTGTGGGTTTCCCAGGGAATCACATCAAAAGCAACAGCGTGACAGGATTGCGTGCAAGTCGTAGGATTCCATACCTGGAAAAGGTTATGTATGCTAAATCACCCAGAGTGCTGCTTCGAAGAAATTCATTGTGCACTTGTAGCTGGTGGGATTTGTTTTGTATATTTTTCTGAACGTTGCCAAAAACTTCCAACCTCAAACTACAGGAAAGAGAAACCTATATGAAGTCTAAGTAGGGTGGAGATCAGAACAGAGGCAAGGTCTGTCCTTGCTAGAGGATGCTAGTAACCTCTATGCAACAAAAATTGAATGATTGCTACATTTTATCACTTTTCCTTGAAAATGCGAAGGAAGCCACTTTCTGAATGCATGGTGGGGTAACTGCAAACTGCTGTTCACCAGGCAGTTAAATGAGGCATAGATAAAGCCTAGTGCTAATGACGTCGTATTGATGTCGCTTGCTGTAACAGATCGGGCAGGGTCCTGAGCCATAGGCAGATGAAGCTTTGCTGAATGAAAAAAAGATGACAGATCAATAGGCAATTTTTTTTTTTCTGATATCAAAATACAACAATATGCAGCAATTGAAAGCTTGAAAATATTAAAGACATAGCTGTAAGTTAAATTATTGAAGCAGGATAGCATACAGTAAGTGCTATTTGATGTTGGTGCTATATCAAGTACTGGAAAGTTTGAGGGATCCTTGAAGTATTGACAATGTGTTTGACTTCCAGTTGAAATAAATCATTATGACTGGGTTTTTGTCAGTGTGTCTACTCCTTCAGAGTAGAAAGTATATAAAATGCATAGCCTAAGGAGGCTTCTGCTTCCAGTGTTCCTGACTTTCAGTAAACAGTTTTGGATTTGTTTTTTTGTATAAGCACACCTTAATGGCATATAGATAGGGTGTAAGATTTCCTCTGTAAGTTTGTCATGGCAGAGGTGGATGTTAGTATCTTGCTTACTCTGTAGCTGGGGATCTTTGTGAACATCGTATTAATATTCACACTATTTCCATAATCGGAAATGCCTCTAGCAAAAAAATCTCCAGGTATGGTACTAGGTGCAGATTTTATGTTCCAGGACTGTGGTAAAGGTGACCTTCAGGGGAAAACAAAATGGCCTTTCACATTTGCTGTCTGCTTTCTGTTATATAGGTCTGAAATTGAACTTGGAAGACACAATAAAAAACAAAGCCCAAGGCTTTCCTTCTGTGCCTCCAAAAGTGAACGGAAAGTAGTCTTTCATTGTTTTTAATGCTGGGCATGTGATCCATCAGCAGTCTGTGGGCAGTTTTTCCTCCATGGCTTTGTTCAGCTGCATCTCTCCGACCTTGGCTTTCGCAAAATCTGACTTCATCTGACACTTTCTGACAACATGGAGTGATCACTAAATAATCAGCTCTCTGTGACAGGAAGTGATTCACTCGAGCTGGCCATAATAAACCCAAGGAACCTGCTCCGCCTGCCTGCCAGAGCTCTGATTCACCATCTCTGGGGCTTCACGAGGAGGCAGCTAGAGAGGTTGCTACCACCGCTGTTGGCTTTGCCTGGGCATCGGGGTCTTCCGTCCCTGTGGCAGAAAGGTAATGGTGCAGAGAGGTATGACTGCTCTCCAGCTGCCACAGCGCGTAGCTCAGTGAATCAAGCTGAGGTGCTGTTGATTTCGGTTTTTGTTAGTAAGCCGGGTGACAAAAAACGGTGGTAGGGGAGTGAGCAAAGTGAGGAAGTTTGTCTTCATCTTTTGGGAGAGGGCAGGGCTGACCTCTGGAGATGGACAGGCCAGCAGCCCTGGACCACAGCTCCTTTGGTTGCCATCCTGTGACTCACCAGATCTTGCCTGAAGCTACCCCAGCAGCACCATTAAACCAGCAGCAGGCAGTACAGCATAAAGTAGGCTCCAGTGGTGACAACATGAAAGTGGTTCTTAATGAGACGTGAAGGCACTAAAGAAAATTCAGACCCAAAGGGTAGCCAGGAAAGAAAGAGAACTCAGTAAGTTATACTCACCCCAAAATACGCTGCTAATCACTGGCACTATTGTGAGGACTACAATAAATCAGTGTCTACCCTGGCTGCCTGCATCTCATTATGCACAAACATGTGGATAGAGAATGTCAGCCTCAATAGCGATCTGTCATGTGAATGCTGCAGTGTCCGAGTGGGCTGGCACTTGCATGGTTAGCTGGCTTTGGTTTTTTTTTTTTTTTTTTTGTGGGGGGGGATATTATTTTCTTTTGGAAATGTTTATTTGCTCCGTACTGTGGGTAGTAAATTTGCCCTTTTCTTCAGTGATTTGTGAATTCTGTGATGATAACATTGTATTTAAGGTGTGGGGGTAAAATGTCTTTCATATATGTCATTTTTAGCGATTGGGTTTTTGTTTGGGTTTTGTTTTTTTTTTTTCCCCAAGTCCTCCTCTGTGTATGGTGTCATGCATATTACTGAAGCTAGGGCAACACCTACATGTATTTATGCAGCTGATGTATAGTGCCCATTACTCAAGCATCACAGTCTGCCTCAGAAAGGCTAATTAATTTAAGCCCTGCAGCACCCCTTTGAGGCAACTTTTGTTGGTCCTGATAGATGCACACATTGTAGCTGCTCTGTTATTTATTTTTAATATGATTTCTATCCCAGAGAGGGGGAAAACTGAACAGTTCTTACTTTGCTAGGTAGTTGACAAAGTGTTAGGCATTTGGTATCGCTGAAATAAAGTATGTAGCAAAATTTGGATTTTATTGCAAGCCATGCCTCAGAGGTTCTTATTTTCTTTTAAAGCCTCAGCTCCTGGAGCCAGGTGAATGTGCACATGTCCTTTTGTTTTTAAACATCTCTGCCTAGCTCATGTGGTTGCAAAATAAATTTTAATGTATTGTCTCCGCTTAATCTAAAATATGGGATGCAGTGAGACACTTGACTAAGACTGTGCATTTGTTTCTTTTCAGTCTTAAAACTTTTGCATGATTAGGACTGGGAATACCAATGACAGAGAGTGTGTGCAGTTCAGAAGAGTCCCATGGATTACTAGCTGGTTTTGTGTTCGTGTTTTAATTTCAGAGCTCTTCAGTCCCATACTATATTAACTAAGTAAAACAAGTGTAACCGTCTCCTCCCTCCCCCTCCATGTGCAAACCAAAGATGGTTTTGAACATCAACTCACGCTTTTTTTGTCTGTGCTCGATCTTAAATTTACCAAAGAAGGTTGCAGCGTATCTTTTCCAAATGCTTTATCCTCCTTTGTCTTTACTCTCCTTTCTAAGCTTGGCCCTGTTTCTCCAATTCCTTTGTCAACACTAAACTCGTGTCCCCTGTCGTTCTTTCTCACCCTTCCCACATCTGCTTTCAGTGGTAGATCCCTAGCTACTGCACATCTTAAGGAGTGATGAGGACTACTAAAGTGGCTGGTTCAAGCTGGCTTTAAACCACAGACAACCCAGTCCTCATGTTTCACCCCCTCCTACAGGAATATTCTTGATCCCTTAATATTTTTGGGGGGAGCAGGTGTGTCCTCTACTGCCTAGGGAATAATTTCACAATCATTTTAAGCCAATCTGAGACCACACTGCCACCAAAGGAGGCAATCGCCCTTTTCTAATATATATGCTTCTACCATCTCTTTTCAAGTAGCTGTCTGATATGGCAGATTGCTAATTTTTATTTTTTTTTTGTAACTGTAGGTGAGGAACCTGATCTGATTTGCATCACAGCCCCATGGGTATGAGTGCTTATGCCAAGAATCCCTGGGAAGCATCCAGCCAAGAGCGGGGAAAAACTGTGACCACTGCTTTTCATAGCAGTACAGTCTCTGACTGACTTAAATTATCCTTTAATGCCACCTGTATTTTCAAGGTCTTGCTGAAGAGGTGATCCTGCATCTGGCTGCTTGCTCCCATCCTGTTACCTTTTGATTTGTGGTAGCACAAGCCGTCATGCAGCTGTGGTGAACCAGCCTGCTAACCTGAGCCAAATGGGGAAAGGAGGTGTCTCGTTTTGTCTGTGTGGTTTTGTTAGGCAATTTTTGGCCTAGATTGTCCTCCCAATTAACCGAACAAGTGACCCACTCGTAGGCAACCTTTCAGTCCAGGTTTTCCACAGTGTTTATAAATCTGCCATCCTCCTATTTAAAGCTGGTGAAAGCTGTGGTAGGTTGCTGCTCCTCGGGATGAACTGAGCAATGCTCCTGTGCTCTCCAAGCCACGAGGCAGCTTCGTGGTTCTGCTTATTTCTGCTCAGACTTGCACTCAGCCCCTACCAAGAAACCTCGTAAGCTCTAAGGCAAACAGTGCTTTAAACAGTACGCAATTCAGCATGTGACCCGGACAAGCCAAGTTGCCAAGGCACGTGGGTTGGGCCAAAAAGAAATTGAGATGGTCATGAATTCCTCTGCTGTGCAAATATGAGCTTGTTGGGTTTTCCCCCTTCCAGGAACGTGACTATTTTAAAGCATTTCAGGGGCTGCAGCAGTATATCTTTCCCAGAAGTGACACTGTATTTATTTTTCAGGGCAACTTTCATTATAATTTTAAAACTGAAGGTAGTTTAGACAAAAACTTTAATAATTTTTTTTGTTCGTTAAGTTGGATATGAAAAACACCTCTCCTTTCTTCTGTTTCGGCAGTTAAATATTCTGGTTGACACTGGGAGCAGTAATTTTGCTGTAGCAGGTGTGCCTGATCCTGATGTCACCTCCTACTTCAATACCAAGCTGTAAGTACCCGTTCTGCACGTCGTGATGGGTTAGGGTGTCTTTTAGATTCTGACTCCTCCACATGAAAAAGGATGGTAAGGCAGTTCATGGGGCTCCTGTGACATCCCATGAGAGTGGCATGTTTGTTGCCTGAATGGGAAGATTGACCTTGCCTGATGCAAAGCTCTGCCTGACACCATGAACAGTCCCACTGAGATCCGAGTGTAGCACTGATTAGAGCTGGAGAAAAAAGATGATGATTACAGGGTAAAAATCGTTTGCAAAATCACACCAATTTCAGCCAATTTATTATCCGAATAGTATTGGAATTAAAAAATTAAATATACTTTCCCTTTGTTTAAAAATAACAATTAAAACCCAGTAATTGTATCTGCTACTTGACATTTCATCCAAAACCAAAATCGGCCAAAAACTAATTTGTTGTTTAGTTTGGCCAAGGGCCTTGATCAGTTAGTGATCTGGACAGACCCTGCTGAATCTGGTTGTTTATAAGGTACAACTTGGTGGTTTTGGTGCTTATTATGCACTAAATTTGCTGTGTTTAGCATGAGCTGACATTAGTCACAGCCAAGCACAGCTTTGTCTGTCTGAATCACTCTCCTTCCCTCCTTCCTTCCTTCCTTTCTGCCCTTCTCTAGTTTCAATTATTTCAGGTAAACTTCTCCAAAACACAATGCCTATCTTTAGCTGAAGCATATGGATAAAAATACTTAGAGGACTGGGAGGCGGGAGAGCATCACCATTAGCTCTCATTAGCTCTTTGGATGTTTTAACATGGGGTTTTGCACTTTTTTCCCAACAAGATGCACTGGTAATGAAGGGAAAGCTGGTATTTCCATTTTGTGTACTAGAACAGCCTTACCTCCTGTCAGATACATATACATATTCAGATGTTACTGGAGATACTTCACATCTCACTCTGGTATGACGCAGGTCTGGAAAGTCCAGAATTTGCACTTGAAAGCTGTTTCTGCACTACTGCAGAGTTTTACATGCCAGCTATCCCCTTCCATAGGTGGTGGCTAGACGGAACTTAATTGCAAGGAATTAAAAGCACAAGCATTCCTTCTCCCCGCTTTTCTCTTCAGTGATGTTGTTTTGTTTGGAAGGGGAAGGCCTCTCTCATATGAACCATAAACCACTAAAACCAGCAGCAATGGCAGAGGTTGTGTGTTGAGAAAGGCTGTGAAGTCACTTGAAGGTTACAGTCTGTTTATGAGTGTTCTCAGTGTACAATTTCTTTTGAGAACTTTGGTATAAAGTTAATAATAAAACCTTGAAATTTAGTTCCTGAAGAGTTGAGTGCTTTGTAAAATGATTCAAACTCAAGTCATTATAGTCCAGAGCAATTGCAATAGCAATTTCTGGTTTGGGTTGGATTGATGGAGTACTGCAATATGCTCAGAATAAAGTACAACCATTAACATTCTTGAACTTGGCTACACCATGCTTCTCCCATTTTAAATACTTCAAATACATTTAAATAAACATCATCTGGGAGGGATCCTGGTCCTACTGAAGTCAGTTAGATGTTTCAAAAATATTGTTTGCAAGAAACCTCTGTAGGTCATGTAGTACATGTCCCAAATGAGGCAGGGCTGTCACCAGATAGGGTCAGCCGTGGCTGAGTCCAGCCAAGTCCTGTAAACCTTTAAGGGCAGAGAATCCATGCTGTCTCTGGGCAGTGTGTTTCAGTGCTGTGCCACACTCTTCTGTGGAGGAAACGTTTCCCATTGTCCAACCTGAATGTCACAAAGTGTAACTTGTGGGTGTTGCCCCTTGTGTTATTGTCTGGCACTGCAGAGAAAGGTTTGGCTGTGTCATCTTTGTAACTGTCTTTCAACTGTCTTTCAAGGTCACAGGTGCTGCTGTGAGATCTCCCCTTAGCCTCTTGTCTGCAAAACTGAAGCCTAGCTCCTCTCAGCTTCTCGTCACAGGTCCTGTGTTCAGGGACCCTGACCTGTCCGGTAGCCCTCTGCTAGTCCTCCTTCTCTTTCTCCAGATCCCTGCTGAACTGGGTTCCCACAGCTGGCCACAGTCTATTCCAGGTGTGGTCTCACCAGTGCTGACCAGAGGGGGAGGGCGTCTTGCTTGGATATATTGTCCATGGCCCTCCAAATGTGGCCTGGTGTAAAGTTTGCTGTATGCACAGGGCAAGTATGGTGTTGGCTGTTATTCATCCTGGTGTCCACCATCACCCCAAGTCCTTTTGAGTCCTTTTCAGTTGCTTCTCAGTCTGTCCTGATGCATGGAGTTGTTTCCTCTCAGCTACAAAACTTTGTGCTTCTCCTTGTTGAATGCCCTGAGGTTTCTGTTGGCTCAGTCTTCCCATTTTTCAAGGTTCCTCTGGAATCAAGCTCTGCCATTCAGCATGACAGCTACTACCTTTAATAAGTAGTGTCCTGTGCAGATCTGAGGGTGCAGTCTGTCCCTTGTGTAGGTTCTTTATGAAGATGTTGAACAATTTTTCTTCCACTCACAACCCCTGGGCACTATGCTTGTCATGAGCTTGATGTTGAGCCAATGGTCACTGCCCTTTGGGCCCAGTGGCTTAGCCCATCTTCAACCCACACAGTGGTCTGTTTGTTCAGCCCCACATACTCAGCTTCTGAATAGGAATGCTGTGGGAGATTGTCTCAAAAGCCTGACTGAAGTTAAGATGTGCTACAGCCACTGTGCTCTCCTCAACCACCTAGCCAGTCATCATCTTGTAGAAAGCAGTGAGGTTGGTAAGGTATGATATGCCTGTGAAATTCCTTGTTGAGTGTCCATGATTACCTTCTTGTCCTTCGTGTGCTTGGGAACAGATTCCAGGAGGTTGTTCCCTAAGACTTTTCCTGACCTGAGGTGCAGCCCAGCAGCCTATTGGCCTATTGGTAGGCCTGTTGGCCTACCCTTCCTTGGGTCCTGCTACCCATCTCTTTTTGAGACAAGCCTTATGATAGCCTTTTACCAGTAGTCAGGTTACCTTCCCTGGTTGTCATGATTTTACGTAGATGGTAGACAGGGGCCTTAGTATCACATCAGCTGGATCTGTAAAATTACCTGGGTGACCTTTACCCATGTGTAAATGAGACAAATGACCTATATGCACTTTTCTTCTACACTGTGTGGAACACTTCAACATTAAATAAAGAGGTTTCCTCTCATCCGGTAATCATTCCTGTAGTTTTTCTCTATATCGTCATGAAGTGCATCTGTATCAAAGTCATAAACTGCAAATTGAAGACGAGGGGAAAGAAGGATTAGTAATTTGTTAAGATAATGGGACTGAGATATAGATGTGTATGTATTAGAATATTAATATTGTGTTGGAGAAAGAGAGTGATGGGTCTGAATTTCCTGATTGACATGCTCTTAGTTTAATTTTATTCAAATTATCAAAATCAGAAATTAAATGCATGATTGGTTTTTGACTGAAATTGAGGAGGGTTTATAGTAAAGGCATTCTCTTTTTTTCAAAGGACCAGAGGGTATGGTGTTCAGGAAGAGCCCTCCTTGAGCAATTTTAGAACTAGCTTGTTAAATAATCTTGTGTCATATAATTTGTGTCATATAATTTTATTATTTAATTATTGGGGTCTTTCTGTACAAAATTAATAAAGCTGTTATAATGAACTCTTTCACAGCTTGGGCTTTTGAATGGCTCTGACAAAACTTTGCTGTGAAAAGTTCTGAGTCTGCTGTGGGTCATTATGCTGAATAAGTCACCATGATGTACAAGGTTTTGGGAAATGGCCTAATTTGTCCTGAACTGAAAAGAAATCACAACGTTTGTTTCTCATGCTGTTCAAAATAGCAAGTAGTTTTTGTTGAGTATGCTATTTATGATAAAAGAGCTATGTAAACAGATGTATAAAGAGATTTTTACACTTGAAACTAAATTACTGGTGACAGCACTGTAGCAGTGAGTGACATACTCAGGGCTGTTGGTATTCAGCAAGAGTATTCAGTTTTATTTCAGTGTGAGTACTACTGCCTCACCATCTAAAGTTTCAAGAGCAAACTGCTCAAGAGTTCATCATTCCAA
This sequence comes from Scopus umbretta, assembly GCA_013400535.1. Taxonomy (NCBI): domain Eukaryota; kingdom Metazoa; phylum Chordata; class Aves; order Pelecaniformes; family Scopidae; genus Scopus; species Scopus umbretta. Next base: position 40,660 of record VZTL01004608.1, read on the forward strand.
GAGATAGGGAGGTAAGAAAATTATGGGCAATAAATTGAGGTAATACAGTAAGGTATATACTAGCAAGCAAAAGTAAGCTGCTGCTTTGCAGCATGATCCTGCAAGTTTGGTTGTGTATACTGTAGTTTAGGATTTGAGGTAAATTATAAACTTGTTCCAGACCCCCTTCAAATTCAGTGGGACTTCTTGGTTAAAAATCAATAATTTATGTTGTGAAATAGTTTGCATTTTCTTAAAGTTGTTGGTCCTGAATCACTTACCTTGTGCCATCTATCTATCACTAGAGAGGAGATCAAAACTTCTGTTTAGATTTTTTTTGCCCGTTGCTGTTTTCTGTCCCTTCTTTGCCATTGCTGTGTGTGGAGACATTTATTTGGTGCTTAGGAAAAAGTGAATGGGAAAGCAGGAGACTCCTAAGTCCTGGTTTGTTGCAGAGCAGCAAGAGAGCATGGAATTAAGAAGGAGTTGCATGTGTTTGGTGAGGTCAGTGTTAGGCAGGGCTTTCTGTGTAGTGGATTTGCTGTTGCCATGCTGAGTTTCCTTCAAACAAAGCATGACATGAGAAATAGTATTTTGGCTATGTTTTGATCAGTGCTATATGCTGGTAATGAGGAGTAACTCTGCATGAGAAAATGAAGCCATTGCTAGTTTTCTCAGCTGAGGCTTGAGACCCATTCAAGGTTTGAGGACCACGTTTCTGTTGCTGCTTTGGAGAGAAGGTAGTAACCAGGAAGGAGAAGGAGAAGGGAGTAGTGGCACTACAGCACCATAATCTAGGAGCTTTCTTCCTTGCCTCTGGCTAAGATACAGTCTGTCCTGCCAGAAGAGTTGAATTTCTTATTTTCTCATCATAGCTACAATGGCTTGTTTAGAATTTTTCATGCTGTGTGTTTGTTTAAAACACTCAGCCCATGAATTAGAACAAGCCTCTAGTTTTGACCTCTAAAGAAGTTTTCTTCCTTTGGATCAGTGAGGTGGGAAAACATGGGCTGATTACAACTAAGAAGATGGAGCAGGAAGTGGTTTTTCAGAACAGAATATAATTACTACCACAAGGATCATGTGAGATCTCTTCCCACACTAGGTATTTTGCTCCTTGAAGGAGCCATGCTGGAGAACAAATGCAGCCTTTCTGTGTCCCAGTGCATAGCTCAATCCATCAGGCTTCACTTACAGAAGAAGACCTATGTGCTGCTGCTAGTCATGCAGTGTCTGTATTTGTAGATTTGCTTTTCTTTATTCTCCCAGCACTCACTTTTGTCTCTGATTTCAGATGTTTCCTCTTCTGTTGCACAGCCAGACACTTTTCTGTGTGAAGAACCCTGTATTTTGCCTTCCTTTTTGTGACACCCCCCCCCCCG
>VZTL01004608.1:42876-55639 GCA_013400535.1 Scopus umbretta
GGCACTTGGCCTTGTTGAACCTCATACAATTGTCCTCAGCCCATCGATCCAGCCTGTCCAGATTGCTCTGCAGAGCCTTCCTACCTCCAGCAGATCGACACTCCCGCCCAACTTGGTGTCACCTGCAAACTTACTGAGGGTGCACTCAATCCCCTCATCCAGATCATTGATAAAGATATTAAACAAGGCTGGCCCCAAAACTGAGCCCTGGGGAACACCACTTGTGACTGGCTGCCAACTGGATTGAACTCCATTCACCACCGCTCTCTGGGCTTGGCCATCCAGCCAGTTTCTAACCCAGCGAAGGGTGCACCCATCCACACCATGAGCTGCCAGCTTCTCCAGGAGAATGCTGTGGGGGACAGGTGGTGTTATGAAATTATTTTACACTTACTTTTTTTTTTTAATTTAAAAAAAGATGTCAAGCGAAAAGTCTGTTCAGATGAACTGAGCATGGTCATCTGTCTCTTCAGAACAGGAAGCTGTATGCCGAGGAAGGGGACCAAATAAATTGTAAGAGATTTAGAACTTTTGCAGCTCTTCAGTAATGATGCGGGTGGAAGAGGTTTACTACATTTATGCTACAAGATTTTAAAATGAAAAATCCTTTTATGTTTTTTTCTAATGTTTTTGTTAAGCCTTCTGAACAGGATTCTTTTTTTTTTCTTTGTTTGCCATACTTAACTGTTCCTTTGCCTTTGCTGCCATGATCTAGAAGGAACTCCTTTCATTCCACCTCCAAGTTGGGGAATCATTTGTTAATAATATCCAAGTTTACTTACTTCCTGTTAAACAGACCAAACTGCAGATTTAGAAAACCTGTATCTTACTGCTGATACTCATAATAATATTCCAGTTTACCCAAAATGGATTTTTTAATAATATTAATGAGGTATTAGTCTACAGCTATTCAGTTAACTTGGCATGTCAATGTTAGATTGGAATTCAGAAACTCTTCATTTCCTAGCGCCACTTTAAATACATTCAGTCTCCAGTTAGAGTATTGCTCCTATTGTGATGGACCAGTCTGAGTCAGGGACACATTGCACTAGATGGCCTAAGATCTTAGATTTAATAAAAAAACCAAACCCCACATGGTGAAGATTTGAGTCATTGATGGCTTCAGGGTAAAAACAGGGCCTTAGGATTTTTATTACTGCATTTTACTGCTTTTTACAATCCATCCCCCTTCTTCTGTGAGTTTATGTGATTGACTTTGCAGAGTTCACTTTTTTTCCCTCTCTGGGAAAAATTGAGATTGAATATATTCTGTTGTCTTGCATTGTAAATTAATAGCTCATGCATAAGTATATGTTTTCCTTCTAAAGGTCAAGTACATACAAATCTCAAGGAATTGATGTCACAGTTAAGTACAGTCAAGGAAGCTGGACTGGGGTGCTGGGTACAGATGTCATTACTATCCCAAAAGGAATCTATGGCAGCTACACCATCAACATTGCTACCATTCTTGAATCGGAGAATTTCTTCTTACCAGGGGTTAAATGGCACGGGATTCTTGGTCTTGCCTACGATGCCTTAGCCAAGGTAAATCATCCTTTTCCCACCTATTGTCTTTCACAGTGACAATAAATAGAAATCTAACTATTAAAATAAAGTGAGCAGATGATCTGTCAGCATTAGACTCCTCCCTTCCAACCACTCTTTCCTATGGATCCTTTGTGTTTGTTCCATAAAGAATAAATTGGGTTGTGATGGTACCACAGTCCCATGTGAGGATTTTGGCTTTTCTGGTGATGAAGGCTCCAATTTTAGCTCCTCTGGAGTGAATAAGCTTTACAGAGCTTGTAGTACCAGAGTATGGGAGTAGAGGCTTCTGGTATGTGTGCGGAGGGTGTGTATTAGGGCTCTGGTGATCTTCCTCAAGACTTGTCAATGGACTGATGAACTTACCTGGCAAAACCCTTGGCAGTGCATCCTAAGACATTCTCCATTCATCAAGTAAAAGTTGATATGGAGGGCATGTATGGATAATTTCAGAACAAATACTAGCTGTGGTTTTTTTATGAATGCAGAACCAAGCAGATCCTGTTCTTGTGGAGGCAGGAAATTCAGGTACAAGTTTACATTAAAACCTAAACTTTGTAGTCTAAAATTTATAACCTTATAGTCTAAAGCTGAAAACATGATTGGAATACTACATAGTCATAGTTTTCAACCTACATGTAACTTAGAAATTCACAAACTGAGATATGTCCCATTAGAACAAATGATTCAATACTGCCTGCCAACTCTGGAATTAAAATGCTTTATTCAAGAGCTGTGTGATCATTGAATTGACTTCTGCCATATTTGCTGTCATACACTGTCGACAGACAGGCAGAGAAGAGCTGCTTCTCACACTCTGGTTTGGGGAAATAATGTATTCAGGGCATTTATTCTTCCCTTCTTCCAAAGACTTAAGTGCTGTTGGCTTCTAAGGCTGCTCTGTGCTTTGTGTAGTAAGAGCACTTGGCATCTCACAAGCCTGCCAGGGTCTCTGCCTGTCATGAGATGTACCTGCACGGAGATCTGAATTGCAATGAAATTGCAGTACTTTAATAACTGCAAAGACAAGCGTGGCATGCGATGTAGGAAATAACCTATTGGCCAGTAATCAGCTGAAGTGAGTGTGCTTGGATATGAAGTTCTTTAAAAGAAAGAAGAGGAAATTAGGGCCATTGGATTCAAAGTTTGTTAGAATTAAACTGTGTTTAAAAACTGAAAATCCTCACTTTAAAATTCTGTCTTTTAACTGTGGAAAGGTGGGAAGGGCAAGTTACATTTGACTGTTCTAATAACCCAAAGCCTTTTCCAAACAGAAAGCATCGGTGAGAATTTCTGCCTGAAACTGAAACCAGCATTTGAGTTTGAAAACTGCATTTCAAAAATATTCTCATGCTTTAGGGATTTCTGTGACAGTGGTCAAGAGTAAAAATGTTTTTTAAAACAACAGAAATAGAAATGACAGACATTGGTTTTTTAATGACTTATTATATGTAGAATTTTCATCACCTGGTTGTCAGAAATTCAATTTACTTGTGAAAAGTGGTCTTGTTTGAATGATTTGCTCATTTTTGCAAAGGAACTTTTTAATGACTACTTCTGCAATTCTTTTGTTTTTTGTTTTGTTTTTCAACACCTTCAAGCCTTCAAGTTCTGTGGAGACATTCTTTGATTCTCTTGTGAGGCAGGCAAAGATCCCCAACATTTTCTCCTTGCAGATGTGTGGTGCTGGACTGCCTGTTTCTGGAAGTGGTACCAACGGAGGTAGTCTTGTGGGTATCTGTCAATCTGAGAGGGAAGATGTATCTTTGTTAATCTCTCTCCCTCTTTTCTGTGACTATCCTAATTCTTCCAAATTTAATGTTTAAATATATGAAATGTTTTATAATTTTTTAAGGAAAAGTTAAGTATTTAGGCAAAACTCAAGTGTCTATTTTTACTCTCCATTCTTTTTTTCTCTCTCAATTTTGAGTAAACTGCACTTCAAGCTTAATTTTCATAAAGAAAAACATAAATGTTATGGCATTTCCTCAAGGCAGATGCTGCTACCTTTCTTAAACTGAGTAGTCACTTACTCAGATGCTAAGCCTTGTTCAAACTCATCAAAATGCTACAGTAATTTTTTTTTACATGATATGAAAAGGGGGAGAGGAATCAAGGCTCTTTATTTCCTGTGGTATGTTGTCTATAAAAAAAACTAAAAGGTAATCTGAAGATCAGATCTTCCCCTTATTGTTACTGTGGGAACTCTTTCCATCAGTTTTAGTGGGACCAAGAACTGTCTTTTATTTGGATCATGAGTTGGAATGATTGTTCCTGAATTATGGTAAAATAAGCATATCAGCACAGGACTTGATCACAAATAGTTATTTTCCTGTAAAATTCACAAACTGTAAATGTTAACACACTTGAGATAGATGAAGCCCAAGAGAGAACTCACTTACGTTAGTTCAGTTCAAAATCTCATGGTCTAGGATGCTCCCAGTCAGCTTCAGCATAAGTCTTGATGGAAGCTAATGGTGATAGCAATGATGGGATGGTCATATTCCATTTTGGATGTGTGTAAGAAAAATGAAATGTTCTTAGGCAATATTAAGGCTTTTTTGATCTGCTGAAGTGCATTTATGATGTGCAAGTTTAATATTCTGTCCCATTTTTATACATTGCCTAGATTAAACCACTGAAGATACTGTTTTGATTTTAAGCGGTGGAGCTTTTGTAAGAGAATCAGTGTGAGCTTATAGATGAAGATGCTGGCAATTTGGCCCAATATGGGAATTCTGTTTGACTGAAGCACAATCTAGTTAATGTCTAGATGTTTCATACTGCTTTATTATTGACAAAGAACTTGTCAGTAAAATCCTTACAAATGGTGCTAAATTAAAATTTGATGCCCCCATGTATCACAAGTAACTATTCCCCTTTCTTCCTGTACTTGCCCCAAAACGAAACATCTGGGATTTTAAAGTGTGTGAATTCCTTTCTCCTTTCCCTTAGGTTCTGGGTGGAATCGAACCAAGTTTGTACAAGGGTGATATTTGGTACACACCGATCAAAGAGGAATGGTATTACCAGGTTGAAATTCTCAAACTGGAGGTCGGAGGTCAGAACCTCGAATTGGACTGCAGAGAGGTATTTGCAATAATGTGTTTCTGTTTGTATAAAACACAAGTTTGGTTAAGAAAAACACTTAATTGATCAGTTTTGTCCTTGCAAGCAGATGTGTATTGTAGTCTCCTCTGAGAATTAAGGCTGCATTGCAAGCTTGAAAAGAAGTGAACGAACCATGTGAAATGCAGTGTGTACATCAAGCATGCTAAAATTGCTTCAAAGAGGACTTTAAAGGCATTGATAGTATTTTCAGTAAATTAGGGACTAAGCTACCATTGTTAAGCGAACAGTCCACCGAAAATAAGGCTGCTGTGATTTGGCAGGGCTCAGCCTCTTGACTAGTTTCAGTTGTAACGCAGGTGTCTAAACACTGAAGATGGTGCACGGATTCAAGGAGTAACCATCTTTAAACAACTACAGTTTATGGTTTTCTGTTACACAGTAAAAGCAAACCAAAGGGTTTTAAAGCAATTGTGGTCAAACAAAGAAAAGGGAGGATTTTGGATTGACCCCTGTGGTGATGTCTAAGCATGTAATTCACTGTGGCAGTGGGCAGGTGTCATCCTGGGATGCTTCCCAAAGTATCTCATACTATGCCTCTTTTTTTTTTTTTTTTTTTATTTTTGTAATCCACCTTGCTTCAGCCTTGCCAGTTATTATTCCTGATGGATAAGTTTTCTGGTTTTATTAGGAATAATGTTCTTCTATCTCTGGATCAGTCTAATGAGACTGTGTTGTTGCAGTTTTTATTCCAAAGATATTTCTTTTTTTTTCTGGAGGATATGTGTGTATGTGTGTATTTCATTTGTTTCTTACTATTGCTTGTCACAATTCATGTTTTGATTTTAGTTCTATAATTTTCATGCCCTGTTTTCATTAGGCATCTTAATTTTGTCTTCTGCTTGTTCTCTTAGCTGGAAATCATTGGGATGTGATAATTCTAACGTTTATATAGTTCATAAAAATTAAGTGAAATTCATTATAAAAATCTTACATGGGCATAAATATTATATTTCCATACAAAATATGGAAAGAATATTGCCACATAAATTATTTAAAATTAGTCATATCATCTTTCAACTTAATAAGCAAAACAAAGTCATTTAAATGCCTCTGTCTGTTACACTGTTAGGAAAACAAAACTGCTGGTCCTCTAACATAAGTGTTTCTGTTTGCTTTTCTTTCTTGCTTTACAAAACAGTCCACATGCTTTTGAAGAGGAACCCTTGTACTAATGGTTTAATACATGCCCTTTCCAGAAAACAACTCCCTTAAAAACCCAGCGGTGTTACGAAAGTTTCCTGTTATTGTTTCTTTTCTGAGCCAGGGTTTGCTTTCACATTGTACGTATTAGCACAGTATGCTAGTCACTGTTACAGAAAGCATCTTTCCTTTCTTGATCGAAGGAGATCTTCCTGCAAAAATCGAGAGCGAGAACAGTAAATCAGAGCTAGTATGATTAAAGTTTGGCTAGTTAGGGGCTTGCAAAGGATGCATAATTCTTTGTATAGGATGATGAACTATATGCACTCTCTCCTCTTAGTTGTTTTTTAGGAAATGGAACATTTTTTGTAACCGTAACCAGAGACTACTCCTTTCCTTGCAAGGGAAAAGTAGTCCCCTCACTTCAATGCCGGGAATCTGTCCAGCGTCACACTGCAGCTGTGGCCTTGAGCCTGGCAGAGCCAGGGCTGAGAGAAATACTGAGCTGCCAGCAGCGCACACTGCATGGGTACGCTGTTAAATATTAACCGGGAAGACTAAGATGGCAAGAAGTTACTGCCCGCTGCAAGTATACTGTGCACAGCATGAAAATCCAGGTGCTTAGTCCCTGGCTGAGTGATCCTGCTACTCCGGGCATTTTGCAAGGTTTTATGTTAGCGATTGACCCTCTTGGCTGTGCCTCCTACCTACTCTTTTTCCAAGGGTGGCTCTCCAGAATGCTGGCAATTGTGTATTAGTGGTTAAAATGGACTCCACAATGCCTTGATATTTCTCTCCAGTCTTTAGAAGTGTTTCTGAGTGTATAATAAATAGTTTCCTGTTTGCTTCTCTTTCAGCTCTGCTTGGCAGCCTATAGCATCTCTTCTTTCTCTTCTTTCAAAAAGAAAATAACTAAGTCAGAGTTACTTTCTTACTTTTTGGTGGGTTCTATTTTTGTTGCTGCGCTGAAGATATTCTATGTGACTTGATAACATCTAAACCAATGCATTTTAAATTCGCTTGCTGTGTGACCTCTTCCTAAAAAGCTTATGTTGTATATTGCCCCATGTCTTATGATTATGCTATAAACATGTCACTGGTCAGTTATATTGATCCTGCTGCCTAAGCTGGTAACAAAAGTAGTTAATGCAAACAGCTGCCACTGCTACTCGCCTTTTTTTTTCCCCCACAATTAATCAGAGTTCATGAAAAAAGATGTACCTTCGAAAATGTTTATTCGTTGTTTACTGTATCTGAAGTCTGCTGAAATCTCTTAATCTGAGGGTTGGGGTTTTAACAATGAAGAGAAACGTTTGCTTATAAACCATAGGCAGATTTAGTGCAGGTTTTGAGGCAGCAAAATTGACATTTCAAGTTTCTTTGTACTTGGTTTTGTCTGTGTCTTAGCGATTTTCAGCGGTCGAGAGAGAAAGGTGTGGCATTTGGCATTTGTACTCTTGAGCCAGTACCAAAAATGCCATGTAACGAGGCCTAATGTTCCCTGACTATTCTCAACTTAGATGTGCTGGTCTTTAGAAGTAGGCTACTGTATTGTATTTAAACTAGAGTGAGTTGTTTTCATGATGGCAGAGACCTTGATCCAGAGCTTGGACATACATGTAAGCTACATCAGGGTGCTTAGCATCTGTCTGCGCTGACCATGAGAGTGCTTTTGCCCAAAGCATATGGGAGGTAAAGCGGATTAGCTCACACCCCTGAGAGGGGCCAGGCTTTACTTCTTTTTACAGTGGTTGGCCCTTTGCAACAGCTGTGGTGACACACTGTCATTTCTTGAGTGGTGCAGATAAGCTCACTCTTGTGTCTAGGCTGACCATATCTTGCTTTTGCTCTCAGACTTCATTTGAATTCAAGCTGTCAACTAGAGCAAGCTGCTGACAGGTATGATATGCAGGTTTGGGAAGACACCTACCAAAAAGGAACCGCTTTGTTATTGTTATGAAACAGTGGAATCTGCATTACATTAACTACAACGTGTAACTTCTCTCCTTTTCCCCCCCCCTCCCTAGTATAATGCCGATAAAGCGATAGTAGACAGTGGGACCACACTACTCCGTCTGCCCCAGAAAGTCTTCAGTGCTGTTGTGCAAGCAATAGCTCGCACGTCCCTGGTAAGCTAATGTCATTAAATCTGCTTGAAATGTTAAATTCCTATTAAATGATCACATGATCTTTAAAAGGAGTGTAAGTCATAGGGTTTTAACTTGGGGGGAGCAGAATCTTTCTTGGTCTACTCCTGTTAAGAAGTGAAAAATGACTGATAGTCTTTGATGGAAACAGAAAAGGGAAAGCAAGAGGTGAAAAGGGAAAGGGAGGAGGGAAAAGGGGGGGTCCAGGTACAGACAAGAAGTGTGTGTATGGAAATGCATCAGAAATAGGGCAGAGATGGAATAATTTATTCTAAGCATTTCAGAAACATGGAAATAATCCCTGTTGCTCTGATTCAAAGTATTAAGAGTGCAAAAATCAGTCCTTTCATTCAAAATGGGGTGTTTATAAAGCAGAAGAACCTGCTACTGCAAGCAGTTCCTTTCCAAGTATAATGCTTATTGTTGTGTAGAATGGATGCCATTCAGTAGGGTTATTCATATCAGTAAAGCTGCTTTTGACCTTCATTATTGAATTAATTATGTTTAAAAGCGTCTTTATTTGGAAATAGAGTGGACTTTAGAAGTAGGGCATGGGGATGGTGGATTTCTCTGAGTGTAGAGTAACTGAAGCAGCATTTTCTGGTTAATAAAAACTTTTCATAAATTTTGGTTAAATACAATGAACAGAACCAAGAATGTCAAAGATGAAGAATAAATCCCAGATATTTCAGTGTGAACAATTTTAATATTTTTGTCATGGATTCACAATCAGACAGCAGTAGTCGTTGCAAATCACAGGAAATACAGTAACCGGACTATTGGCCAGCTGGCCAAAAGACAGAGTGTTTGCCTTTATGCTGATAATTCAAGATTGAGATCCTTTTCCTACCTGATTGAGAGCAGGGGTTTGGCATGAAGTGTTTTCACTGCCTGCAGGTGTCCAGTATCTGAAATAAATGTACCAGTTATCTTATCTTATGTAGCTCAGCTTCCCTTTTTGAAAAGTTCTCTTAACAAAGCACTTAAGTATCGACTGGAACAATTTCAGCCGACTGGGGTGGGGAAAGGGTTGAAAGAAGAATACCCAGGAGCTCTTGTAATGGCACCTTGTGGATAGGGCGTCCTCCTGTGAAGTGGGTCACAGCGGTCCACACTCCTCTCTGATGTTGGTCAGGACATTTGAACTAGGGCCTTCCACGTGACAAGTAAATACTCAACTGATCGATAAGGTATTAGAGGGGAACCGCTCACTCACTCTGCTTAATGGTTTTTGTTCTTCCTATTAAAAATGCATAAACTAACTCTCCTCTTTTAGGGTTTATTTTTAATTTCAAGGACCTTGCTGCTGTACCCCTTTCCCTCCACACACACAGAAAATTACTTTCACAGCTCTAAACAAAGGAGATAGTCTATTAAATAAGAAAGTAGTTACAAGATGTAAGGATCAGATTCCAGCTGTGTAGGAGCAATGTCAGGAAAATGGGTATTTTCAGCAATTGTACCATGGCATCACAACCATACCTTCAGCGCTCTGTGCTTCTGGCAGGCTGTGTACCAGTGAAACATAAAATCGTGTACTGTAGTCAGACATACTTCTCTGACCACAGGCGATCCAGGTTAACAAGTTCCTTCTCCTAGCAGCATGTTATGAGCTTCCCAGCAAAATGTTATTGCCCACTCAGGTATGCTGGGATAACTGCATGTGAAGCATTCCTTTATTCAGCTCCATTAAAAACCAAGGCTGTGAGCTCTATGCTTTTTAGTGGTGCAGATTGTTTTCTTAAACCTTACTTATTTGGACTGAAGTCTTTTAGGGAGCAGCTCTAGATGCAGCTTGAAGTTGGCAGGTCTGAAGGGTGGTGGTTTTGGCAGATGGGCAGAGATGAGCCACAGAGGGGTAGCAGCTGCTACACCTCACTGAGCTGAAGTCAGAACAGCATGTCTACCACAGCATTAATATAATGCTAAGTTAATAAGTGGAAGAAAGGAAGGCTCAAATAAACCTAAAATCTTAATTTTAATAACATTTTAGGTATCATACAGCCAAATCCCTCCCAATGCATTTCTTCAGCGTACAGAAGTAAGGCAAAGAAATGCAATGTAATAAGCAGTCTTTCTGGGAAATGACAGCAGGCACTTAAAATAGAGCACTTTATAGACTTGGTCTGCCCAGTCTGGGTGCTATCTTGCAGTTTTTCTCAGATCACAAGCTCTGCTTTCCAAGAGAAAATAGAAAGAGAGGAGAACTGTATTTTTCAGTGGGTCTGGCCTGGGAGTTAGCTGTGAGGAGCAGAGCATTCTGCCCTGTGCCAAGAGATGTGCTCAAGCGTGCATCGAGAGTTAAAGGTAAAAGCAGTCTGTTTATGATGGTAAGTCTCGTTGTGTGTTTACATGAGAGTATGCTTGTTGGCCCAAGAACAGAGATGAGCACCTGGAAGTATTAAGTCTCTAATACTGTGCAGCCCTAACAAATAGTTCATTGGCAGGTATGTGCCAATGGTGGGGTGAATACTTGTTACCTGTAAAATGCCATATAACTAATGTATGAGCTGATGTTTACAAAATAATATCGCAGATAAATACAAATGAGGGAAGTAGAGAGACTGGATTCCATCTGCTTCACCCAAATGGGAGGCTTTGGCTGTGCAGCATCAGAACAAGATACTGCCTTGGATGTTGCTTCACGTGGGAATAAGAACCAGCGCAAAGTAATGCACTCAAATAAGAAAGGCTTTTCCTCTGATCTGGCAGCAGTTCAGCTTCAGGGAGCATGAACATTAGACAAGATGTTTGTCTTAGGCAAACAAGCTCTGTAGGGGTTTGCTTTTTGCTTTGTTAATGCCATGGATATATTAAGAAGCACTGTTAATCAACCTTATTTCAAAAGCGTGTCAAGTTGTATTGGTAGTGAGTGGCAGGGCAGCAAAAGAGACAGAGGGATGTGTTTCTTTCTATTGACTGTAGCCGACCTTGATTCTTTGGATGCCAGGAGATTTTGGCTTAGCCCTTGGCGTCAAAACCGTAAAGGCAAGTAAGGAGCTGTAGGTATGTGAGGAAGGGAGATGACTCCATTGCATATTCATGTGGTTTGTATTCTGGTTTGTGTTTTTTTAAAAAAAGTCTGCTGCTTCAAAAGGTTGGTGTTTGGTCAGAGCTGTTCAGAGAAGAGGTAGATAGGTAGTAAAAGCCAATTGATGCTTTGCCTCTTTGCAGTACTGATTGCTTGGGGAGGTCATACATGTTCATTGTAGAAGTGGAAGTAATGAGAGACAAATGGGTAGGGAAGGGAGAGCTAAACTTGCTTTTGCCTTTTCCCCCTTCTTCCAAGTCATAACAGGATATGACACACCTCGATTTGTGTGTTGGGTTTTTGCTTTGATCCTTAAAGAAAAAGTTCTTTGTCAGACTTGTGTTCATGCTTGAATTTCGCTGTGGGAATGGAAGAAGTATCGAATAATGGTAGTGATCATTTACAAAAATCTATCAAAATATAGGTAATCTGTATGTATCACTTTCTTTTTAATAGATACAAGAATTCTCTTCTGGTTTCTGGACTGGTTCACAGCTTGCATGCTGGGATAAAACTGAAAGACCCTGGTCCTTATTTCCCAAACTCTCCATTTACCTGAGGGATGAAAACTCCAGTAGGTCGTTTCGGATCTCTATCCTACCACAGGTCTCAACCTTCTTTGTTTATTCAGTTATGCATTTATTTTTACTATTATAAAGCACATGCTCTTAAAAAATAGGAGTTATTTTTAGCAGTAATAGAGAACCAGCTTATTGCATGCACAGTAAATCTTTTAAAATTAAATTTTTAAAATTAAATTTTAAATAGGGAAAATAACAAACTTGTCAAACCTAAAAGCAAAAAAAAGAAACACAGGTTCCCTCTAAGTGTGGTCCATGTAGTTGGGAATGACTTTTTTCAAATTGTTGGGAAAAATAGGCAAGTTTTTGTTTTGTTTTCATGAGCTTTAGCCATATTAGATGTCAATACAGAATGTCTCTGCTCATTTTGATCTTCTCATTTTGAGAAGCAAATTGATTTCTTTTACGTGGCATTCTGAGTTGGAGCACTTCTGAATATGACAGTCTTGGCAATGAGCCTGTGTCATCTCTTCACCAGTTGCTGTAACTTGGTTGGTTTATCTTCTATTAATATTCCATCTCAGCGTTTATAATATAATGTGCCACACTTATTTTTCCTCTCTGATTTCCCCTCCCAGGATATGTTGCAATACAGCCTAGTATCCTCTAACATTACTAATACAGTCTTTTACCTCAGGGGATGGTCAGGAGCAAAGGGAAGGATGAACCTATTAAGTACATTTTAACTTGACATAGAGTAAAGCCTTATGATAAGCTTTTTCTGTATTGATCATGTAGCTTGGCAATTTTTCATCTTCCCTGAGGAGACAAGGGGTAAAATGTGACTTGAATTTATGAATCTAGAGCCTTGAAGCTGACACGGAATACTCTCTGAATCAATTCCATCCTGATAATTTTTTAAATAACAAAATTATTCTCTAATTTGAGTTCATATCCCAAGCTCTTTCTCAGCTATCCTTCCCTTATGGAAAATACAATAAAAAGTGGATCTCGTGAATTTGCTGTTGACCTTCACATAGTGACTGACTGTGTTCAAATTTAAGCTTAGAATCTAAGAGCTTTACCTCCTACCTGCATGTAAGCTTTGACCAGTTTTAAATCATGTACAGAAATTTCTTTGCCCCTATTCATTCTCTATTTCCAGTGGAGTTTGAGTGCTTGAATATAAAAATCAAAAGATCTGAACTTCGAAGTACTGTGTGGTGTTGCTTCTTACACTCTGGCTT
>VZTL01004622.1:3820-54587 GCA_013400535.1 Scopus umbretta
ATTTCCTGTTGTTCTTTTAAATAAAAAGAAATTCTGGTGACAAAGCTAAAATGTATTCTGTGATTATTGGTTAAAGAAAGAGTATTTACCTGTATTTCAAGGAAATGAATTGCCTGAACATTGCAGGTCAGAGTTATTTTATAAGGATAGTATTATTTACTAGTGCAAAATCTCCTCAAGAAACAAATCTCACAGATTATACATTTATGTACAAGTATTTGATCCTTTGAATGGTTATAGTTAAAATACATGGGAGAGTCTCTACTGTATTAATACTGTACTAGTCTGACAAAGGACACTGAACACTTAAACCCATCTTTTTTGTTTGTGAGAAAGTCCCGAGAGAAACTGAGCAGGCTCAACTGGCCACTGCGATTCGATGACATTTTGTACCTTCTGCAAGGAGCGTAGTTTTACAGAACACGATCTAAATAAAACCATGTCCCGTAGAGGAGCGACTTCCATTATGGTCTCCTGGTCCCTGGCAGGGTGGTCCAGTCTTTACTTGAAATGAGTCTAAAAGGTCTTGGGAAAGCTGAGATCTTGTTCGGTAGGCTTAGATTTGCTACGTAGGGTGCTTGCCTTTGCTAGTCAAAGCCTAGGGAGATGCTTACAGTATGCTGGAGTATTAGTAAAATTGTATTTAAGGTCCTGCTCTGAGTGGCGGTGATGTTAATGTATTTAATTTCATTCAAGTCCAGATTTTCGGCACTGGCTTTTGGCTCAGGCAGGGTAGAAGGTTGGCCAGTAGTGGTGGGATAGGGTGAAGTTGCCTCCTCATAGCTGGGCAATAAGGGCTCCTCCTGCTCTAAGAAGTTATTTTGCCCATGTTGTTGAGGAGAGGGGACAAAATGCAGCTAAGCTTGCTCTGCTCAGCAGCACTGAGCTAGCTCTGAAACAGATGTAAATATGGTTTGCAGTATCTTCAGTTCCTATAGGGGGTAAGTGAATACAACAGGTTTACATTCGACTGAGTGCCGTGTTGTGTTTTGTAGCAGTCAGTCTAAAGCCATGTTTAATTAAACTGGTTCAATTTCTAAACTAGGATTATGGAGTCTACCTTATGCACTGCTGTAAAATCCTTGTGTACGAGTAAGCTTTCAGTGTGATGAAAAGGGTTGGGGGATACAGTTGTAATCCTCAGCTAACCAATCAAGTATTTACTTAATAAGGATCTAAAAGTTAATTTTACGGTCCGTTTTAAAAAAAGAAAGCAAAGTACCTGTTACATGGCTAAGTCGGTGCCTTTGGTCAGTGAATGGAAGAGTTGCTTTTCTTAGCTGGGAACACCATTTTAATGTCGCAACTGAACTTCTAGCAGGAGATTAGTCCTAATGGACCAGCTTTATACTGAGAGAAAGTCAGAACCCATTAGAGAAGAGAAGCAAATTAGAAAATGAATGTTGATTTCAAGTGATTTCAGAGCAGACTGAATTAAAGGCAGATACTGACTTCTGTATTAAAGACTTCTTCACAAACACAGAGAAAACACCTATCCTGCAACAGTGATTCATCCACCAAATCACGCTGTGGTGGAGCCTCTCCTTCTCCGCTGACTCTGGAAGGAGCCCGAGGTTGCCAGGCAAAGGCAGCCGTTGTGGCTTTTCGTGTACATCCAGTAACATACAGCTGCGTTCACTGAAACCAGATTGCTCCTTATGCCGTGGTATTAAAGATCATGCTTCTCACGCTAGAATATAGGCAAATGCATAAGTAATGACAAGAAATGCAATATATGTGTCAATTAGCCTTTACATTTAATAATAAATCGAATGCATCTGTTAGGAAGGGTATGCAAAATATATGAAGCGTATGCAGTCGCAGAAAAGCGAATGTGCTAATGCAATATTCTGCTTTCCGAATTCGAATCTGGAAGAAGAGCGTGTTTAGTAGGAGATACTCTGCTTTTTGCTGTGCTTCAGATTGATTTTATGTTTTTAATTGTATGCAGGCGGCCGCCAGAAGCAGGACGGTCTGATTCTGAGAAAACGAAATGATTCGTTCCGATTCCTGGGAATGCGAGTTTGTTTAGCGGCACCATGGCGCATTAAGTGCGTTGTGGTTGAGATTAACAAATGTAGGACACTTAATTAGTTCAGGTTTGCAAGTCACGCATAGATTACTTGGTCACTACGCGCGCACACAGGGTGAGGTTTTTAGTTCTCGGTGAAACTTGTTGCTGAGATCGGTTTTGTGCCTCCTGCCGACAGTCAGAAAAGGCAGAGCTGGAGTAGAAATACTGAAGTACTTGTCACTTCTGTAAAACGGTTTCCATTTGAAACCTGAAATTATATATAATGAGGCATTCCTATAAACCGGGTTGCCGCGGGTGGGTAGCAGTTTGCACGGGATGATGGAAGTTTTGCGACTGTAGAGGAATAATACTAATTCTCATGAGAGATTACAAATGAGTAAATGCTGATGAATGTGTACAAATATGTACGCGTGAATTTACTGCTTCTGAAAGGCGGTTGACAGTTCTGGAAACTAAAGGCCTCTCTCTGCCAGGAAAGTGCCGTAGAGGAGCGCGGCACCGTAAAAAGGCGTGCGGTGCATCCCCGGCGTGACCTGAGGGGTGCTCGGCGGGCAGCCCCTCGCGGGGCGAGGAGGGGAGCCAGGTCTGCCTGCATTTCGGGCCCGCTCAGTTAAAACCCTTGCGGATGTGATTCCGTAAGCATGCCTGTAGGAGGTTGCTAACGCGTTTAAAATGCACGCTTAGGAACTTTACGTGGATGCTTACCTCCTCCTGCAGTCGCAAAGTGCCGTTAGGCCGGTATCTCGCTTTATGTAAGACATTATGGTAATGATAGCAATATGTGCGTTTTTATGAGGAGTAATGGGGGGGAGGGAGGCAAGACAGAGTTTTGCACCTTCTACTACGTGTCCCACTGTTCTTTTAATAACTAATGCATTGTGTTGGTACAGAAAGTGGCTCCTAGTGAGAAGTAACAAGCTGAAATGGGGTAGAAAATGGAGAAACCAAGAGATTCTAATTCTTAAAGGTATATTGGAGGTAAAGGTGTGGGTACAGCAGCACGAGTAGCAGCAGCAGTTCTATACCCAAGCACCTCTGCAATGCACACAAATACAGCATAAAGAGGTAGCAGTGAGGGGCTACACGGAAGAAAAAATGCTGTTGCATAGTAGTGTAAAGTTTTAAGAAAGCAAGATTTTTCTTCTTGCTTTGCTTACTTTTAAATTCTGTGTTTTTATGTATGAGAAACAGGAAAATATTTTATTGTATAACTGTACAACTCTATATAATTATTTTTAGCTCAACACTGTAAGTTTTGCTCCTTCTAAGCCTAAAGTGCTTAGAAATGTTTCTGTGTTTTCACTATCCATTTGTAATTAACTCAGAATATGGCATGTGAGTTGTAGAGGTGTGGTTTATGGCCCTGATTAAGAACAATATTTGAGTGCAGGCTTAACTTTAGGAATGTGGTTTAGTTCATTTAAATTCAGCAAAATGAGAGTGTTTGCATAAGTGCAGTGTTCAGTTAGAAAAGTGAGATTTCGATGCAGTCAAAGTCCCATTTTTGAAGGTAGCACAGACAGTGCCCTGTTGACCTTCAGGGTGATTTAGGTGCGCAAGTCGCTCTAGTGAAGGGAAAAGAGAAAAAAAGTTGGTTTCCTAAGTTACTTGCGTTGTTAAATGTTACTTGTCTGTTCTGAAAACCTGCAGGGACTGTGACGAGTGTGAGAGGTGTCTTCCGGGAGCTCCAGAGGCCGCAGGATTTATGTGGATTCCAGTTTTGAGGAATGATACTGAAGGCATTTTAAATGGTTAATAGTAGCAGAGATTGGCTTCTCCAAGACTTGTACAGTTTTGTTTTCTTTCGTAGCACGAGGGATGTTGGTCGGGTTGCATCTCAGGTGGTCATCCTGCATGGGGCAGGACCAGTGCTTGCAGCAGATCCAGTCAGCTGTCATTTTACCCAGCTGAGGCTTGAAAACCTTCCTGGATGGAGGTGCCAAAACCTATCTATGCACTTCTTGGTTTATTTTAGTGTGTTGTCTTTCTCTGATTATATTTCAGTTTGTGTTATGTTGCTGGTAAATACATCTGTGTTCATTTTATGATACTTCCTGGTCTTTTTGTCCTGGTTGATACTGGGTCAATAATGTGAATGTATAGGATCTTTGTTTATAGTTTACATTCAAAGGCTAGCTTTAACCTAGGGAAGCTGATCCTTCTTGGCTCCCTTCTGTCTATACAGAGAGAGAGGCTTCTGTAGAGTATTGCAGAGCAAGAACTTCCATATCATCATCGACCGTAATAGGGATGACCCATCTCACTAGACCAGAGTTGCCCGTGTGAGAGTGGAGCTTAAGACATGGGAGGTAAGCGTGATGGTTTTGTACCTGCTACTGTCAGTGCAGACTTTGCTATTGGTGTTAGACTGTTGATGCTAAAACCCTGAGGTGGTGAGCCTTCAGAAGCTATAGCCACTTGAGCATGCACCCACATGGGATTTTGAAAATTGTGGAAAGAAGTTCAGCAGTCAGCATTCACTGGTGTTTGGTGGGCTGGGGAATGCAGCTGTTTCCAAATCCAGCTGTTGGGAAAAAAAAAGCTTTTCAAAAAATCTGAGGGTTTTTTTTTTTGAGAGTTTTTCTATTTGTTTCCTTTATTTAGTGGGACAAGATTTTACCCTCTTTTTGCTGTTCAGAAAGTGTGGAGTCTTTTCAGTGTCTTAATAGGTTTTGGTTCAGCCCCTTGTACACTTTCCTGTGTAGAGCTTTTGTTTGTTTCTAACAGCTCCAGCTTTGGAGAGCAATGAGTGGGGTGTTTCTGTGGAGCTGTGGACTTCTTTTTATTGACTCAAACACACAGTTTAAAGAAAATGGGTTGGGGGGGGCAAATGAAAGTATATTGTTTTTCGTAAAGTATCACCTGCAAAGCGCTTTTAAATAATCCCATATATAACCATGTATGGGGTTTTTTCCACTTGAAAAACACTATCTCCTTCTTCTAAACATTTGCACAGCAAAGTAATGCATTATTGCATTTTCATAAATAATTGAAAAGCAACTTAAAAGAAAGTAGGCCAACAGAAAAAAAAAAAAGTAAGTGTCGGTTTCAAATTTGAGAGAAGAAAAATATGTTTCCTTCTTGATAGCAAGTCAGTTAAATGTTATTAAATCCGATTCTCCCACCCCAACATGACCAGAGACAAATCTGACAATTGACAATTTCATTTAAAAGAGAGAGAAATGGCGAAAAAGGTTTTGGAATGCTGAGTCTGGTTTGTTTTATTTCTTCTTTTTCAATTTTTTTTTCCCTTTGGTGAGAAAGGCAGTTGTGACCCCATATCAGTTTGCAAGTGACTGAGGAGCAAATCTCTGGAGGTCTGCGTGTTGGCTTTTCAGCGCCGTTCTCCGTGCTGGGCTGTAATAATGCAAGCTATTTTAGAACTGTGCATACGTTAGTGTTCTGGCGCGGCATGATACAATAATGTGTGAAAAAGCATAAGATCACACCTTGGTGAAACTTGCAGATTTCCTGCATAATCCGACAGTGAGCTCTTGTCAGGTTTTGACTATATGTAAAGTGAGAATAAAGTTTCCAGAAGCAAAGCACAAGCTTTGGATGCATTTTGGATGGCTGTGCGGGGATTTTGGCCCTGACGTGGTTACGAATGTGCCTGACTTTAAGCACTTTAGTCCCACCGTAGCCAGCGGGCCTCCTTCAGTGCTTAAAATTTGGCACATGCTTTAAGCCCTTTGCTGAATTGGAGCTTTATCTTTGCTAGTGGTGAGAAAGATCAAAGAGCCGGTGTAAAAAATTGCTTAAAAAGCCATCAGTGACATGAACAGTTTTCATATAACATACAGTGTGATGTATCTGGCGACAGAACCAGGTGTCGTCGGTGGGAATGGTTTACGGCCACGGGTCTCTTCACCAGGCTGCTGGCACGTCAGTGCTGAGCTGGTGTGGCCGAGAGAGGACGGGCGGGCTGAAAGCGAAAATGTATTTGGTTACAAACGCTCTCAATGCAAGATGAGGACCAAGGCCTTGATGCCAGCAGGGGCTTTACGTGGGCTGTGGCCATCCATTTGTGCGGTACCAGAAGTTACAGGGTTGTTGCAGGAATTGCTGGGTGAAGTTCTTGTGCTGGGCAGGAGGCCTGACTGGCGGGTCCTGACGGTCCTTTCTGGCCTGGAGATCAAGAGATCGGTGATTGCCGGTATGAACCTGTTGCTACGTGGTGTTTGAACATCAGAGCTACTCAAAGAGTGGACCCTGTTCAGGTGAGCCCAGTGGGTGGAAGCTTCATGCAACCGCTCTGTCCTCCGGAGGAAAAAAACGTCAGCATGTGCATTCTCCCCTGCTTTCCTCCCAGATTTACTCATCTCCTTTTATTTTTTATAACGAGTGTGGCTGTATTTTAAGTCACTGCCCACCATTTCCAAAATGTGTGATACATTTGTTAAGGATTTGGAATTTGGGATACTTTGATAGAACTTTGTGTAGGTTTTATAGAAACACCTGACGTGTATGTTTAGTTCCTAAACACCTTCTGTGCTTGATTTATCCTCACAGGTTGTCAAGGTATTCAGATGACCTGAAACTGAGGAAGTGAGAGGGAGCTCAGCTGGCAAAAGTCTGACATCGAGTCTGACTGCGGCTCAAATTTGTTTTGCAGAGTTGAGCCCAGGCTGCGTAGGCGGTGAAGAAAGCCTTCTTCACCTTCACCATTGTGTACAAAAAGCTCTGAGCAGCATAATTTTTTGCAGGTGATGAATAACCTAGTTAGCGCATATTGTTTCAATCCAGTGACAGTTCTCCTCTGGAATGGCATGGTGGTAATTCGTGATAGCATACTCACGTTCAGGCTCAATGGTGGAGATGCTCTGGTGGTTCCTTGGTAGGTTTTCTCAGCCAGAGAAACCATGCTGTCAGCCATCTACCATGGACCACCATGCACTAGTTACTTACTTACATTCAACACTACTGTTTTCAACATGGCTCAGCAGGTTGGCTTCTAGTGAAGCAGGCTCACAACTTTTAACCTAGCTGGATTTTTTCAGGATCCTGGGGCAACTGTGATCACCAGAGGCATGCAGATTTTGAGCTTAAATATGTGGAGGATGCTTATAAAGCGGTGTCATTTTCTATTGTCACAGAATTTCCTTTCCCTTTGGTTGTCTTGACCGGTGTCTCTTTAGGGTGTAAGGCCAGGCCTATCTGTCTTCGCAGGTTTCTTGTGTAGTTTGAAGGAGGGCTTTCCGGCCAGAAGTCAGAGTCATATTGTTGAGACAGAACAGTGTGCATCATTGTTTGTGTTATTACTGTTTTACATTTTTTGCATTTGTAAGAACAGCATATTGATGACTGCATGTTAAAACTCTGTCTTTTAGTGGCTCGTTTTGTTTCCCAAAAAGGAAGAAAGCTACATTCTTTCTAAGAAAAACCCAGAATTATATTGGAACAAGTACTAGTGCTGTGTTCATATATGATCAAATTCGGGAAGATTAGGGCACTGTGTATAAATTGCCTTCGTGTTCGTTGGGTTAGCAGCTGTCAAATAAGTGATTATAGATGTTGGCAAAGCTTTTCTTTCCATAATCGCTGTGAAACAGGGATGGAAATGTAACAGATGCCTTTTAATATGGACCAGCACCTAGGTTCTGTTTCTGGGTCTGGCTCTTTATTGCCTCATGGCCAAAGTTTCCTGCATCTTTTTTGCTTTAATTCCTCGCTACTTATAAATGGCGATAATAGTCCTCTCTCACTTTACAGGAGATTTATGAGGCTGTTTGTTAAATTGTTTGAGATCCTGTGATGACAGATATGAAATGTACGCAATAGCATTAATGATAAGATTAAATAGGATAATTCTGTTGAGACTGAGGAAAATTATTGCTCTTAGATGAGCCTTGCTTTGCTGGGCAGTGTTAACCTTCTGCAGGAAATAATTTGGTCCGAGACTGTGTTGGGGTTTCATTTACTGGGATTTTTTAATTTGTTATCTGACAAGGCTTTTTGATACCAGGCACTACACTTGAAGTCCTGTTGAAGAGCAAATGAAGCGTTGTGATGCTATTTTTTGCAGCATAGGAGTCTATGGTGACTCATTTAGTGTTCGTAATGCCTGTGACAGATTAAAAAAAATCAAATCAGTTGCTCCCAGTGAGACGCATACACTCAGCCAGACCCTATTTGAGAATTATTTGCTGCACTGTTAAGACCAAAGTACACATCTTCCCCCTCCCCCCCCAAAAGAATCCAGCTTATCATGAAATGTTTATCAGAGCCATATAAACATTTCTCGACTGCTGAATTTTGAAAGGAAATTCTTTCGGTCTAACATATGTATTGCAAACAAAACTCTTCACAGATTTTAAAAAAAAATAAAAATATATATATATATATAAAATTAGCTTGGTTACAGCCCTAATTATTACCAAGCATGCCAGCATCTGGCAAGGGTACGGCAATCTGGGAATTCACTGCTTGAAGCCATGGAACAAAGTGTTCTGATCCGACCCCAGGCAGCGAGTCCGGGACTTGAACTGGAATCTTCAGGAGCAGAGAAGTCTTAAGTGTCTGGAAAATTGGCCTGTTGAGTCACCACACAGGCACTAAAACAAAACTAATTTTAAGCAGGTCAGAGTTCAGTGATTCCCTCTGGAATCTAATTTTTTTTCCCTTAAAAAAAAAAGTCTCATGTTTTAAGTGAAAAGGGTCAAAGTTGATGCACTGCTACAATTTTTGAATGCTTTCCCTTAAGAACAGCCACCCAGGCTAGGATTAGCATGAAGGGCTGCTAGGCTGGCACTTCAGTGTCTGGGTTAAAAATATTTTAAAGCAGTAAATGCAGTCAGAACGGAGAGAGAGATCCCTGGGAGCCTTCCTATTCAAAAATGTGTGAGCTCAGGGCAGCAACTGCAATGTAATTTAGGGCAGTATGTGCTTCATAGCTTTGGAGAATATTGCCTCTTGTTAATGTTGCGTTGGAGGGCAGTGGGATAGTAGTAATTTTAGAAAGGTGGTATTCCTGTTTGTTTTACATTGGAAACTTTGGAATAAATAAATAAATAGAAGCATCAATTGAGGAAGAAATGTGACTGCCGAAAACCAGCAATGAATCCACCTCTGAGCAGACTATAGAAACGACAGGGGAGAGTGGGTATAGAAACATTTTCGTGGGAATGCAAGCTACAAAAGGAACTTAGCAGACAAAGGCAAAATCAGGTACGTACTTTAAAAGGCATGTGGGCAAACTTTCGTCTGAGAGCCCAGTGAGGAGCCTGCTCACATTAAATGACAAAATGTTTGGGGGGATCAAATAACAAAAAACTTGTATTGCTTTTCCATTCCTGAAGAAGTAGGGCTGTCTGGAAGCAGGGATGATTCAAATAGCTGTTTTTAAAAAAAAAAAAACAACAAAAAAACCCAAAAACGCATGCAAGAGCAAGGGAGATTTTTCATTCCCATTCCTATATTAAGATGATTTCCTTCTTTTTCCCTTTGGATCTTGCAGGGTTCGCTTTGCATTTGCAAGTGAAAAGGATGGGGTCTAGGCTACCTAGGGAAGCTTGAATCTGAACTCTGTTTATGTCAGGCATTGTGAGCTTGGTGATCTCTGTTTATCTCTTAGGAAATAGCCATGCTTGCACAACAGGGCAAACGCAATGCACAGATGTCAGAACAGCTAAAACAGAGAGGGCTGTCTAGGAAAAGCCAAGCCAAATCTAACGGCTAGCGTGGAGAAGTAGCAGCTAGGACTTCTGCCTTCTTTTCTTCCCCATGCCTCTGCATGGCTGTAGGCAAATCTCTAGGCCAAATGGAAAGCTCCTTATTCTTGGTAGTGGGTTGTAGCTCATGCGAATTGTCCTGTTGATAGGAGGATGTTTGTGGGAATGGTTGTCCACGTACATGTGGAAAGGTTTGTGCTCTGGTCATCAGTGCAATAGTCGGACCGGTCTGCCAAATAGTACCTATTCCACAGAACTTCCCCTTTGATGTGTAGTGATTGCTAAGTAAGTAGCTTCTTGAGTGGAGGAGCTGTAAAGCTTAAAATTTATTAGGAGAGCCTCAGTCTGTGTTGCTAGTACACAAAGTTATTGGAATGCTTCTCCTTTCCATTCCTGCAGGTATACAATGCACAGGGATTTGAATGGGAGGATGTGTGAGGCTCTGAGATCCAATTTGTCTTCCAGGTTACGGCAAGGCTCTGTTTTTCTCAGGCTTAACAAGTAGTGACCATAGTTGACTAAAATATTTATTTAAATTTAGGGAAAACTTGCTGACATGCAGTTGCTTTTGCATTTAAGATCACAGTTTATAGCCCTTTGAAGTCTGCATGTTTGAAGGAAAAAGAAGTGCTCAGGATAAGCTGAACTTGAATTAAATCGTGTAGGCAGATAACAGATTGAATTTGCGGTATGGCTCGTTTTGCTAAGGAAGTAAGTCAAGCAATGAGTAATGCTGGGCCAACTTGTATCATGACAGGAGGTGGTATAGCTGTAGTGCAAGGTAGTGTGTGGTTCGCTGAATCTGAATTATGGACCAGTTCTCCTAACTTCAGGGATGACGGTGGTTCTGAAGGAAAGAAGTTCACTTATGATTTGTATAACTTTATGATTCACAGTTGCAAAGCTGGCATAAATCACACAGATTTCCAGCCCTAATACTTTCATTTGCAGTGACTTGAAACTTGAAAAGTACAGATTGTTTAAAGGTTTGGATTTTTTTTTTCCCTTTTCAAACAATATATTTCTTTTCACTAAAGTGTGACCCAGTGGCATCTTTGCAATAAGGAAGAATTTTAGGAAGCTAAGAGGCAGAAAGTGTTTTAGGTAGTTCCCAAATATAGTACAGATTTTTTTGTTTGTTTGGTCTTTGCATTCTTTATTTCACAGTTGTCCCTGTATCCAGCCCCTTTTAAATCTCCTCTTAGCGCAAGAGATTTGCAGCATGTGCGTGCTGTGCTGATCCTTTTTGTTTAACTGGTGATGCTTTTGCACTCAAACTAGCTATCAGAATATGATGGGTCAACAGGATCGTTCTCTTTATCATGAAACACACCTGAAATATCTGCTTAGGTAGCTCCTGTGATTTCTCAGCAAATATTCAACCTAGTGGGGAGCTGCAGGACTCACCTCCATCTCCCAAGGGTTAACAGTAACCTATAATAATAATCTTGTGGCACAAAAATGCTTTTTTTTATGCATTACCTATTTCCAGAGGCCTAATTTAGGTTTTGTATCAAAATGGATATTGCAAACGCTTGAGCTTCCTGCTGAGAAGGAAAGTGCTACTGAGAGACTTCGTTCTCTGTTATTCTCATGGTGTCCGGGAGGGGTGAGGAGGCAAGGAAACAATTGCTGATATCTGTAGCAGTAAGTATAAATAGTAGCAGGATGGGTTGCAAAGGTAAAATAGTTTGACAGTATTGTTCCTGTGAAAGCCTGGCCTTTGCTCTTGGTTAAAATATATATGTGTGTGTGTAAATGTGTGTGTTTTCATATATGGGGCAAATTTACCTATCGACAAGAAAAAAAAGAGCTAGTTTTATTTTGTAACTGCACAAAAATTTCACCTGTCATTAAAGGAAAAGAATACTGTCATGGAGTAAAGTGAGACTGTGTATTCATGCCTAAATAGGCAGCCAGCTACGCTCAAGAAGATCGGCACGCCTGTGTCCCTGCTCGCTCTGTGTACGTTTCATGCCAGATTCTGCCGTAGATCCAGTTGAACTGTTTTTCATCAGTTACTTTCCTCGAGGATCTGGTTTTTTGAGTGTTTTCACATACAAAAAATCACGTTTGGGTTTGTTGTTGTTGTTGTAAGAAGTAGAAACAAGGACAACAAAAGCTGAATTTTAAAAGAGGATTTTTTTCTGAGATCAGAAATGCTTGCTGAACACCCAGATAGTTTCTTCCTCCCTGGTATTGATTTTCCATTGGAAGCTCATGTGGGAGGAGAAGGAAGATTTTAACAAAATCTAAAACATACTTGTGTTTCTGAATTTCCTGGCAGTTGCTATTTTTTCCTGCTCTTTTGTACAAAACTTGGTTATATCAAATTTGTCACAGACCTGTCCTCCTCCGGCCCATGCAGGTGCCCTCAGGGATGGAAGAGCTCTTGCCTCACAGCCTGCCTCCTGACCAGCCGAGGGGCCAATGCCCCCTCCTCCTCTCCCCGACCCCTGTGTGGTTCCCCAGTTCCTCTTGGGGAAGCCGTTGTCTTTGCTCGGTCTCTGGCAATAAGGGGTTCCCGGGACTCCCCGTTGCTCTAGTCCGGCAGGTTCAGATACTGAAGTGTGGATGGGGTGGAAAGTGCTCAGCTGGCCTGCCAGCTCCAGTGGGTCTAGGCATGATGTTTTACGCGTGAGGTCTAACTGGGCACGGTGGTGGGGTCTGATGGGGAGAGGACAAGAGTCCTGCCCAGTAGGCCATCCATGTTGGACACACGGTGAGCATGCTTGAAGGGGTGCGTGCGTGTGTACTGACTTACATGCTATTGGAATAGACAGGGCAGAGCCAGGTCTGGTGGGATTTATTCAGTTGGTTTCAGCCCTGCGCATGTAGGGTTATATTGGCTTTGGCCCACAGTCACCTGGATGAGCATAAAAGTGGTCCTTAAGCAGACTGGCATTCAGCATCCCAAGTGTAGTGGATGAGTGCATGGTGGAGAGCGTGCAGAGCACGAGCTGCGGCCCCGCTCTGCCGCTGAAGTGCTCTGGTGTGCTGGGTAAGTCTCTTGACCTTTTGTTCCTCAGTTTTCTTGTGTTTAAGGACGTACAGACTTACCATCACGCATGGGTGTTGCAAGGATTAATTAATTACCATTTGTACGGTTTTGAAGATTTATAACTCTAAATAAACAAGAACCTAATCAGTTATTTTTCTTCATATTTATACTATAGGAAAAATCTACTGATTTATTTCCAAGCGCATGACACAAAAACTATCTTCACACTTCGAAGTGGAGCTGGGGCTCGATGCCAACAGTTTTTTTTCCTAGTGAATATGGTATACTTGTACGCTCAGATAGAGTGGCGCAACCTTACAGTTTCACTCAGGAGGTGGAAATTTTTTTCTTACTGTGTTTTTGTACTTACAAGCTGTAAATACCAGGCACTTGTCTTTGGTCAGATTCTTTGTCCTTATGAGTGCGCCTCTTGCCGATGTCCTTTAGTATGTGAACTTACTTCTTTGGAGCAGCTCTCACTAACTAGTGAACGATGCCTTTTTTCCCATATGTTCTGCCGTCTCCTTATACATTAATTATTGCACTTGAAGAATCTGGGAATTGGGGAAGGAGAATGGAAACAAAATATGATAAGGATGCTTGTCACCTCTTATCCTCTTGCCTCTGTGTGTGGAGAAGACCCTTAGGATATTGCTTTGGGAAAGAGGAGTAACTCGTGTCCCACACCTGATGCAACAGTACAGAAATGCCATACTGTGCCCTGGTTTAACGTGGAACATCTAGGCACAGTGAATGAAGGAAGTCGGACTTCGTGACTGTCTCTGCATTTGCCGTCATAAGGGAGTTAAATCAGAGCTAAGGGGTTTTTCTTTTGTGTTTTAATTTCCTTTGTTTTAAGAAAGTATTTTTTTAAATGAAGTGGGGGAGGAGGGTAATATGCCACTGACATGCTTTGGGATCTGAGGCTCCTGTGGACCCCATAGGATGTCAATGGACTCATTAAGATTTAGCCAAGTTTTATGCATTATTCATAATATACATTCACAGCATGCACCCTAAAGACTGTCTCCTGTGAATGCTTAGTCAGAATCATTTGCATTCTGTATTATGGATCCATAATATAGAATCCATTTAGCTACATTTTGTGTATTATTCTTTACACATATTTCCAGGCTTTACTGTTCTGGCATATGCAGCAAATGTGTTTAAACAATAGCATGCAGTTGTGTTTTGTCGCTCCATAAAAACTAACGCATAATAAGGACCCTGATGAAAATTATTTATTGCATAAGAGCAGAGGACAGCCTTTTTCCTCTTTTTAGATTCATCGACATTTTAAATTTACTTTTCTATCATGTTTAAGAAGTGTTTTAAATTCTGGGCTGATATTTTGTAATTTTTTTTTTTCCGAATACACACAAAAATCATTTTTGATGCGGAAGGTTGGCAGGTGATGAAACATCAAATTGAAGCCGAGATGCTTAATAACCATAAGAATTGTTTGCTGTGAGTTTACTCTAATCCTATGAACATTATTTCTGCTGTACATGACAAGACGAAAGAGTCAACAAAACACCACGTCAGAAAATTAATTCTCTTGCTGTCATCCGAAGCGTCGAAGCTCCTCTGTTTTCTCTTTTCCTTAGCTGCTATTATATCATGGTGATTGGTCTGATCTCAGCTTTGCCACTGATCCACTGGGTGGCCCAGACATGTTCCTTAGCACACCCCTGCCTCAGTTTCCCCATCTATTACACAGAAATAGCAGAAATGGTGTTCCTTAAAATCCTCTATAGTAGCTGTCTACTTAGATTTATGCCTTCAGCAGCCTGTCACTGCTGATAGAGAACATTCCTGTGGGAAGTACTGCTCTTGCGAGAAAACGGTGTTTCTTTTGGGGCCAAATCGCAGTAAAGTCAAGGAGGTATAAGGATTATCTTCCTTGCGCAGAATCTGTGAAGGGATCATTTTTATGAAGTGTCTTCCAATTTGGGGACCATAGCAGTATCTCCAGTTGCCAGTCCCTGCGCAAGAAAGCACCAGGATCTTGTGGCATCTTTTGCAGATCCATTTTCTTTGGGGAGCAGTCCCTGTATATCTTCAGGAAGATGTAGGGAATGTCAGCCTTTCATCCCTTTCCTTGTTCAGGGAAGCGCTACAAGGTTGTACAGGTTTCAAAAAAGCTGTCAGTGTGGTGATGTCCTTGTCTCGGGAGCCTGGCTCACAGTGGGCAACAGTGGTTCCTTGAGCCTGAATATACACAATATACACGAAGGAGATCAAGTGACTTACTATGTCAAGTTTTTTTGCGAACATTGTAATACTTGATGAAAAGCCAATGCTTATCAAAACACTTAAAAAAAAAAGTTTCAATATCACGTGAGATTGAAATGTTTTTTTCCCATCATAGGCTTAACACAGGAGAATGTTTTGGCAAAGTACAGTTGGGAGGCAAATAGTTTGTATAAAATGAGTTCAGAATCCTAAGGATTATTTATGTTTACCTTTTTCCACTAGTTCTTCAGGTTTACTTTTAGGCAGTATTCATACATACACACCCTGAAGATACAGTAGACAGTTAGGAAGGATTTTGCTGTGACCTAAGTAAAGTGGAAACATGCTATCCTTTGGTCCAAAACTGACTGTCAAGCTTTCAGTAGAGTAACATCTGAAATACAAACATTTTATTGCCTTTTCAAAAGAGATGGCCATTTTTTCATGAGAATTTTTCACAAGTGACTTGAGAATTGTAAATTTGTTTTTAAATGCATGTATTTTGCAGCATGCCATGGCTGTTACTTGTTCCTTTTGCTTACATAGCAAATGATAGTACATGATTTTTAAGTCTGATGCATAGAAGCAAAATATTTCTTTTTTTCTTTTATGTAAGATGTAGTGCAGTGGGGTCCTCATCTATGTGCAGTGTAGTAATGGTCTATGTAGAGTGTAGTAATGTAAAGTAAGAGTAATCATTGTAGAGGCAGTATTAGCCTTGAGAGCAAACACTATTGGATGGGTCGCAAGGTGGCTTTTTGTCCAGTGGAGCAAAGCTGCCTTTCTGTCTTAGTTGCTCGTGTTACTGTTGCA
Source organism: Scopus umbretta (assembly GCA_013400535.1). Lineage (NCBI taxonomy): Eukaryota > Metazoa > Chordata > Aves > Pelecaniformes > Scopidae > Scopus > Scopus umbretta. Next base: position 19,575 of record VZTL01004622.1, read on the forward strand.
TACATGGGACAGGGGACAGGAAAGAAAGACAGCAGGTATGAGGCTGAGATCCAGGCTTTCCCTCAGCCTTGTGCTGAAGTTTTTTCTTATTATGTCCCTTGAATCTTGAACTTTCTTTTCTTGTTCTCTCCTATTCTCTCTCCTCCCCAGCTCTTGCTACAGCCCTGGCACTTCTCTGCTGCACCCTGTCCTCCTTGCTGTACCCTGAAAACTCCAGCATAAAACCCAAACTAATATAAGCGTGGAAGATCGTTAGCTTGGTCTCTGCTGCGTACATATGGTGCTTACATTGTTGGTCCACCTCACTAGTTGGGCATCAGCATCTGAGACCAATGAGAATGTATTTTTTCCCATTGCAAGTCAATGGAACAGGAACATAAACAATGCTCAAAAACCCCAAGATGTCAAAATACCCCTTTCAGATTCATGAATATGCTATATATGTCCAAGTTCTGAGATTTTCTTTTATTCTCATGAATACCATTTACATTTGAGCAAAATGCAAATTAATTTCCACTTTTGATATTCTGGAAGCTGCTCCAGAAAAGTGAGTAGAACGTGCCCTTTAGTCTGTCCCAGTTTGGGCCCCAGCGCCGCGTATACGACACCTGATCTCCAGAGCATTCGGCAGTTCTGCTCAGTCTGTTTTTCTTTTCAGCAATCTAAATTCATATTGTAAAATGTGCAGTAGCGCAATGAGCATGGTTTTTGTTAGTGTTATTAGGCTTATGATGTGGAAGATAAAGAACTTCCTTCCTACTGTTTAGCGAAATTTCTAGGAAATTCCTAGCAGTTTTCTTTAATATTTGCAATAGGTAGCTTTATCTTTCTAAATGATTTTAAACCGTCTTTCTTCAATGAACAGCTGTTTAAATAGGAACTAGGGTACATAGAAAATGAGCCTTGTATGTTAGCTGGACTCACAAGGGACGATAAGAGAAGGAGAGTTTTCCTGTACTAATCTCTGTACCTCCATGGCAGTATCTGGCCTAACAGAGTACCTCTATACCAAGTTTCACTTCCAGACTCCTCAGGTACTGTGGTACCATTATTGATAATTACACTATAGAAGCAGTGGTTTGAATGGATAGATTCTAAAGGGGGTTCACTGGGTTGCCTACTGTATTGTTATTCCGTTTTACAGATGGAAAGGTTGTGGATTTGTACTTCTGACTCAGTTCATCAGAGGAAAACCAGACTTCCCAGTTAGCTGATACTGTTGTACGCTTTGTTCTCTTGGCATTCTCTCTGCCCTTTGTCCAAAATCATTTGCATGGTATTTCTGTCCGTCCGTAGTGTTAAAAAGTTTATTGTCAGAACCCTCGTGGATTGTGGGGTTTTAAAAGTAATAGATTCTGATTTCCTTTTTATTAGCCTTGGTTCTCAGCCTTTATAAGTTAGGGTCTTTAATAACCCTACAACAGTAAAATTCAGCGCTTTAAAAAAAGAAGCTGAGATTTTCATATGATCACAAGTGTTGAGGCTTTAAGGAAAGCACCAGGTATTCCAAGACAATAGGCAAAGTGAATGGGTATTTGCAACCCTGGAAATTCCTGGCTTACATGGATGAAAAGGGGCCACAAAGACTCTCAGGTTGTGTGTTCCTCCCACACAGAAGATCTTTCACCTTGTGGTGCTTCATGGGGTGCATGATATCCAAAGAAAAAAGGTGAGACTGTGCCTCTTGTATCTCTGTTTTCCAGTTGCGTTCGGAGCGGAGGAATACTGAGACTGATGATATGCATTTAGTGAGGATAACACTGTCAGATTTTTCTTTCTGATTAGGTAAAATGATCAGAGGAATAATTTTCCCCAAAACTTAATTGAAGGAAAGGTGCAAATTTGCACAGATTTCTGTACTGGGCATTGCTCAGCCACTTCAACAGACTCAGGAGACTTGTGCCTTTGAAAGGAATATCCCTCATCAGTGCTCTAAATCTGGCCCCTTCCACTGGTCTTTGCTTTGTTGCTTGTATCATCAGGAGGGCAGGGAGCAGAGACCCTTCTCTCCTACCTCCCTATTTTCTTTCTTACAAGAGCCACAGAAATCAGCCATGCTCAGCCAGCAGGACTCTTCATCTCCTGGTGTGGACAAGGCATCATCTGTATTCTGTGTTTTGTTACGTATCTAAAATACTGAGGTCTCTGATACAACTCTATTGAGAAATAGTCTTCTCTGCTGTTTTTCTATAATGTTTTCTGTGTGCATACAAGTTTCTCCTAGGAATAACACCAAAATTCCCCCCATCCCTTTTCTGGTGATTGCTAGTAAAGCTTGAAGTCATGTTGGGGCTTGCCAGGCTGTTCCTTCACCTCTGTTGCATCTCACACTCAGCCCAATTAGCAAGAGGTACAGTAGCCTGCCTGTTATTTGTTCCTGAGTTTAAAAACCTAAACTTGCTTTTCACCATTTTCTCACTTCTGCTTGTTTTACAACAGTGGCACTGCTCTGATCTTACTGATTTGTCTTAGCGCTGAACCCATTTTGTAGTAACAGATGAAAAAGCAAAGAGAAGATTTAGAGATACATTCATTCATCTCTGTGTTATTTTAATGCTAAATCTCAGTGATAAATATTACTGTTATATTACTGTTGATTAAAACATACAAAAAAAAGAGTCCTGTTTTGAAGATCAGACTATTTTAGAGTGGAAGAGAGCCCTATTTTAGAGGGGACTAGAGGGAATGAGAGCCCTGCTGAAAAGGGTAAAAGCTGAAGAGCCTGGTAGGTATGTCCATTTTAAATGTGTGCCATGTGTGCTGAGGGTGACTTGGTTCACACAGAATATTTGCAGTCAAGTCAAAAATAGAACTCATAACTTGCATGCTTGTGCTTCCTCAGTCCAATCCTCAGTCCAATCCCTTCAAAAAAAATCTCCACGTTACTTAAGAAGAACAGAACTGGAACATGACTGCTGGAGTTTGCATCGATTGCCTGGTGATCTAGAGTGAGAGTGAGGAGGAAGGCAAGGGACAAAAATTGGGACAATACTTTGGGAGGCTTATGCAGATGTTCTAAGTGCTGTACCTGCCCTGCTGTGTAGTACTTTGGTCTTCATCGGTGTCAGTCCAGCCTCTCCATTAAGTACTGGATTAATACAAATATTTCAAAACCAGTGCTGGCACAGTGATGATGTATTACTCTAGTTCACCAGGGCTAGTGGTTGTATGTAGTAAGTAAACTGCAGACAACTGCAGTCCTGGTTGCAGCTGGCTTGTTTCCTAAACATTAATACTAATACTACAATGAAAAAGTAAAACAATTTAAAAGAACTGGTTGGAAAATCTGTACAGGTGTAAAAGTTAAGCATATGGCAGAGTGGAGATTGCCAATGAAAATGACAGATGATTAACATTCATTAAAACTTTCAATTAACACCTTGAAAAATTCCATAAAATAATGCTGCACGTAAATAATGTGTGATCTCTGCAAGCATTCTTCTACCTGATTTTAAGGGAAGGGAGGAGAGAGAGAGAAGAGGAGAAATGTATTCCAAAAGTACTTACCACAAAGATTTTTTTTTTTTTTTTGCCCTTGGTTTGTTTTGGAGTTCAATGGTGGAATGATGAATAAATCAAGTTTGAGCTTCAGTATGGGAAAAGACTTGGCCTGGATAAAAGTTAGTCCTTTATGTGCCCAAAGATGAGCAAAGATTTTCTTGTCCATATTTGTATTATGAGCATGAAAGAGAACCCATGAGAAACTGCAGGGCAATGTGAAAGATGCTCTGATCAGTTAGCTAATTACAGAGATTAGTACATGACAGTAGCTGCAGTTCTGCCTGTGTCATTCAACATTGCTCTCGGCCTCAGTGGGATCTCTTCGTGTAATGGAGAATTGTACGTCTGTGCCTTTTCTTGCTGGTGCATACACATGAACTAAGGAAGAAAGATTTGTCTCGTCTGAGTAAGCTGTGACAGTAAATTAAAAAGTCAACATTAAGAACTGACTTAGATGTCAGTTCTTAACGTCAGCTGTTATTTACACTGAACAAAGCTTCCAAAATCAGGTATGCCCTGGCTGCTTTGGCCTAAAGAATTGTGTTTCCGGAGGGAAAGAAACATCTTGGTTGTCTAAAAGCAGGTGTGTCGTTCAAACAATGCAAGTAAATTCATGTGAACATTACCTATGGATTCTTTAACCCTTGGGATTTCACTTGTTTATTTCAGAAAGCATCCATTGACACTTTTTTCTCTATTTCATTACTGAGCACTTCTGTGGTCCTGGCTAGACTCAAGTGTTGCAGAACTCTGGGGCTCAAGGGGATCCAGACTTTAGGCTTATTTTCCTCTACTCCACTCCTATTTGAAGTTCGTTCCTTCCTCATCTTTATCACCTCTTCATAACCAGGTCCAATCAAGCCACGAGTGTGGCATTTTAAAATGTTGGCCCTCCTGCTTTCCTTCCTTCTTAAAATGCTATTTCGTAGGTTTAGAGTGTGTGTCTATAAGTTGTCATGCTTGGATGAGGTTATGATGGCTAGTAAAAAATACTACGAAATAGCGTCATTTGTAAAGCGCTCTGCGGTTGTGGGAGGGCTAGAGGGTTAAATAAGAAGTCCTCTATCTAAAATACCAATAAAAATGCTACGTACCTACTTGGGCCACTATTTTATACATGTGGTTAAGAACTATTTTTTCCTGTTTTGAACTTGGCAGTCACTGTGTTCCTCTTACCACCACCTGTAATTATTGACTAGACTTTGCCATATCAAGAGTGTAGCTCCTTCCCCACCCGACTGCATCTGCACTCCAGCGTGGGCTGTACCAGGCAGAGAGCCCTGGCCCTGACACCAGCTTTGTGGGTTGGTATAGGTCCATTATGCCTAGGGCTAACGCCCTCTTCACTGAGCTAGCCACCTCTGTATTGCAGAGCTCTGGGCCTGTATTTTTTCTTGGTCCTTGTGGTGTCCCGGGGATGGTTTTGTGGCATGTTTTGAATTCTAGCCATTCAAAATGCCAGAAATACTGAGCAGATACTATGGCAGAGTGGTGGTGGTGGGTGATTTTTCTATAACATACCATTGGGTTGTGTGTTTCATGTTCTGGGTTGTTGGTTTGTGGGTGTTAGAGATGAGAGGTCTGTGAGAAAGGTTGAAGGAGCAAAATGTGGCATTACATGTAGACATACTCTTTGTGCATCATGCACTCTGGGATGAACTCTCCTGTCAGACTGTTTCCCCTTGGAGGGTCCTCACAGTTTGTTCCAGAAGGGAGCCAGGAAGAAAACTAGTTTTTTTTGCAGGGCACCTCAGTACAGGAGTAAAATAGGAACTGAACTAAATAAACCATGTGCGCACACCCACCCTTCCAGTTGAAGGCTAAATGAGAAAGCTGGGTTGGAGAGCCAGCTTCAATTTAAGCATACTTGCAAAGGGCCTTGACCTCTCCATTTGGTCTTGGGGAGCCTCTCCCTGAAATAGCATGCAGATGATGGGGTACAGTTAAATAAAACTATAATTAGAAGCAACAGGAGGGAAAAAAAAAATCTGTCAGTCTGCTATCTTTTTGCATTTGACTGCTGTTGAATTGCTTTTTTCAAAAGCGATCCACAGTGACATCTCTTGGCTTCCAGGAAGGCAATGGGAATTTCATAGCTGACATCAATGGGAGCAGAATGAGACTGATGTTAAGTGCTTTTTTTATAACACCATCCGTAGTGTACAGTCAGTTTCTTTGTTTTCCCTGATATTTTTGTGGGTGTTACATAGACCAAGAAGGAGACAATAGTACTTAAGAAAGACAAGTTGTGATTTGAAACCACAGAACTGTCTGAGAGGCTCTGGGGAGCAGCTGTGGGACTTGGGACTGCTGTTAATTAATGCTACAGATTTGACTAGGTTTTAGTATGACACTATTCCTTTGAGCACCTTTCCTTCCCAGAGGACATCATCGGTAAAGTCCACCCTCTCTGACACAAGAAAATCCAGAGCAGTTCTACTGATGAGCTCATAATTTGCTGCACTTGAGAAGAGTTTGGCCCTTTGGGTTCCAGCTTGTCTACCTGAAGCCTGACACCACTCTCAAGTTCATGTGTTTGGCACAGGATATAGAAAGAGCACGTATTTTCCTACAGCACGTTGACAGGCTGATCCGTGGCGAGACCTTTACGCTGTGATGTCTACTCTCCCTTGATCCACATCTGACATTCACTAACATGAATGGCCGATACATGTGTGTGTAGAAGGGCTGTTTAGACCTAAGACTTGCTTATCCTAATGCTGAAGCTAATCTCTTTCACTCTGCTAAGGTCAAGGTTGAAAGGTGACTCCAAAGAGCAGAGAAAGGGAAGACAGGTCTGAAAATGGATACAGGGAGAACACAGAAAGTATGCCGCAGTAAATGCTGATTTGTAATCTCTCCCTTCCTCTCTTGCCATCCATTTTTCTTTCCCTGTCACAGGTTATTCATTAAGTATTTATTGAAATACATGGTAAAAAGAGTTTGTTTAGCAGTTGAAGTGCTGATTTTAAAAGTATTTTGGATTAGGCAATAGGCGGTCGATTTAAATTTGGAGATCTCGAATTCAGACTGATGCCTGAGGGTGGGGTCAGAGGTTACCTCTGCAAACTTCATCCGCCTGATAGTACGTATTATCAAAGAATCATAGAATCGTTTAGGTTATTCTCACATACTGCAACAGAGTGGTGTTCTCATGATATGTTGGGAAAAAGCTGTGGTATGTGGGACAAAAAAATGATTAGGCCGATCAGCCTTTGCCCCATCTCCAGGGGACTGCTTTTTAGGTCAATCAGGAGAAATCTGTGTGGAATGTAATGGCATTTGTTGAGCAATCAAAAACTTACCCTTGAGCCTACAAACTGCTCTTGTGGTGTTTGACAGTACAAAAAAAAAAAAAAAAGATAACCTGTGTTGCTTTTGTTGCTTTTTCCCTCTCTTTAAGCAAGGAATAATAGATATTTGACACTGGCAGGAATCTGTCATATTGTAATTATGTTACTGTTTTTAATTGAGTGGTTTAAAAAATTGTGTGAGGGATAGTCTTTGTACAGATAAGTTGGAGGATGCAGTAAGCCTATTTTTCAGTTGTCGTGTACCATCATATGTAATACAGTATTTTTTGAATTATAAATGCAGTGTAACATACAGGGAGAAGCCGAACCTTGCACTGAAAGCATCGATGTCATTGATCTATGTTCTGTATAATTCTTTGGGTTTTCTTCTTTTAACAATACTTGCCAAAACAAACTCTCTAGAAGAAGTAGTTTCTTCTAGTAGAAGAAAGTAGTTTCTTCTAGTAAAGAAACTGGAAATTTCATTCTAGTAGAAAGAAATAATAAGGTTTCCATGTGTATGTTGATCACCTTTATAACTACTCTGAAAACCTTACATGAAAAGAGCACTAAAATTATGATTAAGTGCAGTAGATTTGTAAAAGTGGACTCTTAAGATAGCATTTAAGTGTGTAAGATGAGGTAACTTCCTGCTCCAGAGCTTGTTTAATCATACATATGAACTCCTGACATAAGAAGAGTGGCAGAAATCGTGACTGCGGTACTGCGAAGACGGCAGTCATGTCAAACCTCTGCAGCTCCTCAGATGACTGTTTCTGTCTACCTATGGTAGTTTTTTTCTTCAGAATGAAATACGTGTTCATTAAAGCCCCAAAGTCATACAAATTGTTTTGCAAGAAGAGGACCTTTGCTGGTACTCTCATAGCAGCATGGAAGTTGATGAGGCTTTGCATGCAGTGGTCTACACATACGTCTGGCAGGTGTTTGGCCTAAGTTCTCTGGCTTGTGATCTGAGAAGAAGGAGTTCACCCTTCAACTGTGAAGAGGCCATTTTTTCTGCTGTTGTATATATAAAGCCCAAGATTGTCTTTGTTTTAACATAATTTTGGTCTTTCTTTTGTTTGGAGTGTACCATGTCATAGCATCTGAGTTTTAGCACAGCATTTGCTTTCAATGTTGGAAAGCCAAAGCTCTCGTAAAGATTTCAAATTGTCTGATAATATTTAATCAGTTCACAGACAGTGCGTGCTTGAATAGTAAGCACTCCTGAAGAGCTTGCACCTTTAAAAAAAAAGTGAAGTACACTGATAATATTGCAGAGTGTAGAGAGGTTTAAAATTATTGGAGCACTTAATTTTTTCTATAATTGCTTCAATTTGAAGGGAACTAGGCAAAATACCAAGCTGAAAATGAGTTGCATTAATCGAAAAATTCATCAGTCAGAAAGTAGGATTTAAACCAAAACGCCCAATTAAAACAAAAAAACACACTAAAAATGTTGGAGCTAAAGCCTTAAAGTGATGGGGCTCATATTCGTCCGTGCTGGCTGTTGACTTTGGAGGATATTAGAATAGCTTCACACATACATTTCACCGAAAACAGCAGAGGAGCTAAGGTGGTGTCTGAGGCATGTTGCTTAGATAGGAAAGCAGCGCACAGGGAAATCCTGGCTCCTTGTGATGCACCACAGTGGATAACAGTCAAATGTGAGGATAGATCAGCTAAAGGTTAAAATCTTTTTATAGTAAGCTGACAATAAGATAAAATATTTAATACCACTGTGGATACCTTATGGTGGGTAAAGAGTGTTTTGGTAGTATGTAATTGTATTTCATAATGATTTAATGAGCCTTATTTAAAAAAAAAAAAGTTGTATCACTTGAAGGGTATCACACAAACCAAAGCAAAAATGAGGCACACTGCTGCAGTTCAAGGCTCTTTTTAAATCTTCAAGTCTCAATAAGTTTACCATTAAAAGTAAAATTTGGCCAATAGATAGTTTTTCTGGTCTGACTTAAATTTAGGATAAGCACTGATTGTTACTAAACAAGGGAGAACTAAAAAGAATTTATTTTTGAAAGAGGATGAAATACTAAATGCGCATATTGTATGTCACTGGAACATAGTAGGTCCTAACGAGTCTTGGCCACATGTGGCCCCAGTACGCCACATGGCAGATTTTCGTATACCAGGTGACGCTGAGTTATTGGCACTGATATAGTCAAGCACAAGTAGACACCCAACTTTCAATATGTAAGCAGTCATCTTTGAATCTGTGGGACAGCTCGTGGATTGGAACTTCGTTATGGACTTGCATATCTTTCTGAACCTTGTTCACCCTTTCTTTGCCGTCGTGCAGAATATTTCATGATACTGTACTGTGGTAGAATGTGGACGACTGCTGTGATTTCCTGTTTTCCCTTTTACTTTGCACTAGGTGGATGGTTGTGATAGGCAGAGGCATAGCAAGTGAACAGTGGCAAAAGTCTGGGGGAAGGCACGTGGTGCACACTCTGTTCTGTGTGGATCCTGAGAGCGTTTGGTGTGCTGGTCACCACTGGGTTGCTGTGAAGGCGATGGCGCTTGCATTTTATCTGAGATCTTTGTGGTGGCAGCTGGCTTCACAATAACGCTGGCAACAACAGTTTCTTGTCTCAGGTCACCACCTGCGTAGTTGCAGGATTGCATGCTGGTTGTTACTAAACCGCGCATAAAGAAAGGTCATGGGGAAGGTCTGCTGCTGTTGATCTTTTTGTCACCTCTCACACAAAAACGTGTTTGGGCCAGAATGCATCACCAGTGGGTAAGTGGTGTTCCGATTCATTTTTTTAATAATGAAGTGTAGGAAAATGATGCACTTATTTTTTATTTAAAGTCTAATAATTGAATGAGTACTTTCAAAGGTTTTTACTCCTTTTGTTCGTACAGGAAAATGCTGTGTTTTGTGCGCAGCGCTGTTGACAGGACTGGGCTGGACCCACAGCCCTTTTCAAAATGGCAGAAGGGTTTGAGGGAAGGAAACCTGCATCAAAGTCCTTGTATTTCTTAGCTGGGGAACAATAATCTGACCTGCAGTAAAAGTATGGTTCCTTGGCTTGAATGCAAAGTGATGTCTGCCTCAGAATTTGATGTCAGGAAAATAAATATTTGTAGCCGTGGCCTCTACACTTGTCTCGCTGGGAGGTGCCAGGGGGTGCCCGGTGTTGGCTGTGGTGGTAGCAAGAGCAGTGGGGCTGGAAGCAAGCAGCATGTGTGGGACTCATGTCAGAGCAGCAGATGAAGGGGATGTCTCTTGGTTGATACATCCAAGGGGCCTGGAAGAATTGTAGCCTTCTCCTCACAGCTTCTTTGCTCCTCATCCTTGTGGTCGTGGGAGGACTTGTGCCGTGTGCTTCATGCAGAGCTCAGTGGAGCTGGAGTAAGGCGAGTAGGTTGGAGGTGGGCAATGATGGAGCCTGCAGGGAAGACGAGTGCTCAATTTTTTTGGCCAGTTTTTGCTTCTGCTCTTCCAAAAGCACATCTTGCTTTGCAATTGATACTGATATGTTCAGATGAGCTCAATATGGGCTCTCAGACCACAGGCCCAATTTGTGAGGCAAATTAAAGGAAAACACTTGTAGCTGTGAAAACAGCATGTGGTCAGGCCTATTATTATTTTTTAAATATCCTGCCTTATTTACTTAGAGATGAAGACAGATAATTAAAATTTTGTAGCATTTCTCCAAAGAAAGGAATGAAGGATCAGATTTTTGAAGGAACTTGAGTGTTACTCTGGTCAGGGCTGGAAAAACTTCCCTGGACCACCACTGTCATTGTGTGTGAGTTTCTATCGCACCTCTTTTGATATATCAGCCTCCTCGCCTAACCAGCCCACACCTTATTGTGTCTTCTTCTGTGCTGTCCCCTTCTTGTGCGACATATATCTCAAGTTTTCTTCATTCTGATCTTTCAGCTGAGGTCTAGCCTGCTACAGATAGTGTGCAGCTATTGATCTGAGCTAATACTCTGAGAAATTATTTTTACTATTTTTATGTGCTTTTTCCCCCAGAAATGTGCACAATAAATATTATTCATTTCAAATTCTAAAGTACTTGATTACCACTTCAGATGGCCCAATTGCATGCTAGATTTTTCCTTCTGATACTCTGCTTCCATTCTTTTCTTCCCCCATCTTTTTCATCCCCCCGCTTGCTGGTGGTAATATAAATCATCCCCAGGAACACAGACATTCTGCAAGTTGCTGTGCTGGAAGTTAATACTTTAAATAGTCACAGGTTTGGGTTTTTTCCCCTTCCTCACCTGCACTTGATCCTATCTTCAGTGCAGAATGAAAAGAAGTGAGAGGAACAGCAGTGATGGTTAGCTGTATTGCAGTTCCACTGCATTTTGATTAGCCTTAGGCTCAGTTTGCTTGGGTTTGTAATCCACTCATCAAGGTGGATACAAACTCAGAGAAATGAAACCCCAGCTGTGTTTTTGAAGGGATTTTGCTCTTCTCTTTTTGTATTGGAAACTAAATTCACAGCATTAAGCAGTGGTGATGGGAGAGGGGAGAAGAGAAGCTGCTTCCTTTAGAAACTGTGTGCATACTTCTAGACTAATTTTTATTCTTCCGCTGCTCTGTGTCTGGTGGTATTGAAAAGAATTGTTGTCCAATATGCATATTTAAACAATAAAGGTTATTCTTTGTTACTTCTCAGTCATCGTTACTTGCTTTTAAGAGGTACAAAGCTGGCTTGTGTGCTCTCTTACTGTCTCTCCTGTGTTATGTCTCTGTAACATATCTCTGAATACCTGTGAACATTTCCTAAGATTGTACCTCTTCTGGAAGTAAGTATTTTGGTGGAAATACAACAGTGAGTCACAAACATTTCAGTCATTAATTCTCTATCACCCTGCTTTAGCATGTTCAGTGCGTTCTGTTTCTTGGTCTTAATAATCCCTTTTTTGTTGCCTTCCTGATGCTCATAGAATCACAGAATATTTTAGGGACCTGCGGAGGGTGTATGGCTCAACCCCACACTGAAAGCAAGGCCAGCTATGAAGTTAGATCCTATTTGAAAGTTAAATCAGGTTGCTTGGGTCACCAGTCATGCCAAGCACCGTTGAGGATTAAGCACCAAACAGGTAAAAGTATGGCTGTACAGAGTTTCTCCACACCGCCTGGCCGTGTGAGCTCCAGCATCCACACCGCAGATGGGCACCCTGAAAGGAGAGCTCCTCACTTGCCAGAGACACGTTGGCACGCTCGCTCTCTGCTCCCTGCGAGGGCTCAAGGGCCAAGGGCTTCCTGCGGCTGATCTCACAAGCGCTCTGCGGCTGATGGCGAGTGGTACCAGGCTCTTCAGTAGCGATTTTGTGGAGTAGAGGCTCCACAGCTGAAATGTACGGTCTAACTTACTTGTAGGAGGAGACTTTATTTTGAATGCAAATATGAATGTTTTCATCCACACAGGCATTGATCTTTTTAAGTCCTGCCAAGCTCTTTTAGCTAGTTTCTCAAGTTAATTATATGTTACAGAGTGTCTGGATCTTTTTATATTCCTTGAAAAAGTGTTTTAATTTTAAATATATTGTATGCCATTTAGCAGTGTGTCTTGTGTTAAGGAAAGAGGTAAATATGAGCAAATAATCTCTGCGCCATTTACCATTTCACATTAATGCCCTCTATGCACCTCAGAGTATTTTTTTTCAGGATGTCACGTAAACATATCCCACGCTTCTGAGTATGAGAGTAAGAGGAAAGAGATTCTTTCCCATTTGTCCATTTTAAGACAGAATAGTCAGAACTAGCACCACTGGCAAACGTTTTTAAAATAGGGGGCTCAGTCCACAGAGGATTTGATGGGAAGTTCTGCCAATTCTTTTATTTCAGCAAGGTACAATCTTGTTACACGAGTCCTTTTTCCAGCCTTTTCGACGAATGCTGAATGATTGTGGACAACTTCAAAGCGCCTGTGAATGGTAGCTGGGAAAAGCAAGTGGTTCTCAATAGGCTTGAATTTGTTGTCCAGGGGGCTGAGTTTTTACTGGGAAGTTGTAAGGTTTCTACAAAGTAATGAAGGTCATAATGTATTTTGCTAGCTGCTAATCCGTCTTAGAATCAATGGACTGAAAGTGAAAGACTCAAACTGCACCTGTATAACCACTTTACAGTGGCACCAGAATGGGATGCCACAGTATAGGGCAGTCACGCATCCTTTCTAGTGCTTGGCAGTTGTGTGGGGAGCCAGAGCAAGGGACTGATCTGGCTGCAAGCTAATCTTTAGTTAGTTTTTTAATGACACACACTGTCACATAAGCATCAGCAACTGTCCTAATGATGTAGCAGGAACATCGAGCTGAGGGACAAGGGGAAAAAGAGAAAAGTCTCTTTTTGCAGAAGCTGGCTTTTGCATTGTCTCCTGGCTGACCCTGCTTTGATCACAGCTGACCCTGCTTTGAGCAGGAGGTTAGACCAGCCCAGAGGCCTGCTGAGGTCCCTCTGAACCGGAATTTCTCGACAATGCTGTGGAAGTGATTGTGGAACTGCAGCATCTCTTTTAAATACCTCATTTGTGAGGTTTTTTTTCCAACCGCAATGTCTAAAGTAGCTGGAGGAGGGCATTTTCTATTTGGCAGTCAGTTGGATAAAAACATGGATTCTGCTTGTAGAATTTGCTTCTTGGAGAAGACAGCCATCCTGTGTATGTGAACTGGCTTCATGTGTGCTGCATCACTGCCCTCACTGCAGCTTAATGGTATATGGAGAATATACCAAGACTGTAGCTAGTGGTGGTGGTTTTGAGCTGCCCAGCAGGAGCTGTGAAAGCCTGCTTTGCATTGACATACAAGGCAAAGACATTGGGGGAATGCCATTGTGGGGGTTTATTCTGTCTCGAATGGTACAGGCATAGTTGGATCCACTTTGGGGCCAAATACGGACTAGTATTTTTTTGTACAACTGTGAAACTCTTTGCCACAGGAGATTATGAATAGTCTAAAGTGTAACTGTGTTAGAAAGCAATCAGGTGAGTAGATGGATGAAAAGTCCATTGGGGCTGTTGAACACAAAGAGGTAGATGCAGCCTGGAGGCTCTATCTTGGGGTGCTTGCGAAGTCTGTGAAGTATAGGTTGCAAGGAATTGGGAAGATATACCAGAGAAAGAATCACTCTATATCTGACTCTCTTCTATAGTCTCTCGCTGGGTATATGTTCCTGATTATTGCTGGAGAAGAGAATGGATGGGCCTTTTTTCTGACTGCGTATGACTCTTCGTACAACCCCTTGAAGTCCTTTTGAAATCCATTTTGTATGGTTGTGAGAATTAGGGAGTGTAGCTGAACTGCTCATACTCTTCATGGTGAGAATTTGCTCCTTGGAGTTGAAATAGCTTTGAACTACTTGATGACTTGTACTGCCACTTAAAAAAAAAGCCCAATATGCTAAATATCATTGTTATCTTTTTATTATTAGGCTTATGTTTGCAGAACCAACTGTCATTGTAAAGCAAATCGAGATCTTGACTGCTTAAGTTAGAGCCCATTAAAATGGGCTAAAGACTGCATATCCTACATCAGGCTGCTTATTGTTATACTGAGGTATGCTTGGGTATGAGTACTGTTCCTCTGAGACCTTAACAAAAAACTAGGTGAGACTTTATGAGACTCTCCTACTGTGTAAAACTGATCCACAAAACTGACTGTGCAGCATGGAAATACTGATGATGGATTAATGATTGTGCTTTTAGATGCCGTTTGTAAACAACAGGGGAAAAAAAGCTAAACTAAAAGTTTTTATAATTTCTCCTTTATGATCCCCATTTTAAAATAGCTCTTCCAGTATTTCTTAGGAATTAAGGGTCCAAATCTTGCAGTTAGGTCTCTGTGCCTTTGCAGGACTAAAATCAGCAGGGCTCCACAGCAGCACAGGGGTTTGTCCACTGGGATCCAGCTGCAAGCCTGGAAGCCGACTTTGTGTGCGTGTTGGTCTTAAGTTGCTCTGGACTGGAGCCAGAGTTTCGCCTCTGCTTCAGGGCAGAATTGTACTCTGCTGGTGCAAAGAGCTGCTGGGCTGTATGCTGACCCAGTAGGTTTTAAACATACAGTGCAAATTAAATTAGTAGCCCTAACTTACTGTCATCACTTTGACTTTTCCTCCTGAAGCCTGGTCACACTTGTATTAAACTTCATACTCACGCTGAAGTTAGTGACAAAGCCCTTCTTCACTGTGAGCAAGAACTGGTTGTAAGAGGCATCATTAGGATTGTGTGTGCCTGCGTGCTTCTTTATGGGCCGTAGGATTTGCATAGCCTCGTTTGTTTAATCTTGTAGACTAGTTATGGGCTTACATTCTTTTTCAATGTCTGTCTGGTTTGTTTTCTCAAAGTGATGGGCAGGCCTTTCCCAAACAACTCTGATCCTCTAATTGATCTAGTTTTGGAGCTCCCATTGAATTGAATAGATGTTCTGAGCATGGAACAATTATAGGATCAGGACAATGTCTATTTAAGTTCAGTCAAGTCATATAAAAGCGTCTTTTTTCCCTCCCTTCCAGCAGGAAATTGATTTCATGCTTTTCAATCTCCCAGCATATTTATTAAACTATTATTTATTCATTTAGTTACTTTATTATTTAATTTTATACCAAGATGTGGCTTTGGAGTCTAGAAGGAAGAGTGAGAAACATTTCTTTTTTTTTTTTCCCCCTCAAAAAGTACTTGTGTTCTTGCTTTTTTTTAAGGTACAACAGTACTGTGCACCTTGGAACAACAGTGGCTAACAGCTCTTAACAATAGGAGTGGGAATAATGGCAGGGGTAGCAAAGACATGAAGAATTTTGAAAAGCAATATTCTTCAATGTTGGGAAAGTAATAAAAGGTCAGAATGAAGCTCAATAGAAAAGCCATTATGAAGGGAATGGGCAGAATTCTGGTTTTATGTTGCTGTCAAGGCTTTGGATTTGTTTTCTTTCCATTCTGACAAATTTTATTTAGTTTAATTCAGATTATTATTATTATTTGCCTTTACTCATGCAGTTTTACTAGGTGTGATTTTAACAGTGCACAACTGTAAATGGCTATGTTTTAGAGACTTCTTTCTCTTTGCCTTTTTTATTTGGAACCTTCTGTATAATGAATTCTTAACCAAGAATTATTGTTTAGTATTATTTACTCAGAGCCAGGCTGTGCTACCAAAATACAGACTGAGTAGCACCATACTCTGCTGTTAGCTCCGCGCAGTGCTGTAGGACTGTTACGAAGGAGGGTGGGTGCTATTGAGTGTATTTCATGTAGTGTTCAAAAGTCCTTGCCATTAATTGAATTCCGCTGTCTGTAGTTGGAGTTGAAATCTCCATTGACTTCCATGCCAGCAAATCTCAATTGGCTGTGACTGCTTTTGATAACATCATCCTAGAATTTACTTTCTTACCCCTAATTAATTAAAAAGACATTCTGCCCCTGTTAGTTATGGCAAAAGTATGTTTTGAAAATAGGACTGATAAAAGAAAATATATACAGCTGAAAGAGATACATAACGGGTTATCATTGCTGAAATCTATCCTCATTTCCTTTTGGTTTTGACCTAAGAAAATAATTCTGTGTGATGGGGTGCTCACATAAAGCACAGTCCTCCCCTTCCCTTTTCCCTTCCCTATATGTAAAAGCAGCAAAGTTGGCCAATAAAATTTAAAATCAGCATTCTTCAGATAAATCTTTCTTCCAGATACATTATTGGTTGTTCAGCAGATGCTCAGTCAATATGTCCAGATAGCCAGCAATTCCGTCTATTTCAAGCCTAAATAATGTGTAGTGACTACATGTGGGGAGAGCCTGCATAGCTCACATTTATTTCCCCTCTATTTCATATTTTTTCATAATTTTCATTTCTCTCAGCCATGTCTGGTAATAAGATCCCACTGTAGATAGTGCTGGAAGTCTGGAATGTCTATAGAAATGTCTTCCCAGGGCTGTTAAAGACAGATTAGACATCCATTTCAGCAAAGAAATAGTCCAAACTCTGGACCAGTCCCTCTGGGTGGTTTTATGCAGACGCCTTTTTTTCTGCAATTTTTTAAAGCAGTTATCAGAGGCTGTTTCTGGTCTTGTTTTGTAGTAGAGGATGGTGATTTAAAAGCACTCATGATTTCTCTCTGCTGCTATGGAATTAAATACTAAAGCGCTCATTTACCTCAGAGGCAGATGAACTGTGCCGCAGGCTGAATGCCTGGAAATCCCCAGCCTAGAAGTCTAATGATGAGCCCCATACGCAATCCACCACTGCCACAGTAGAGGTTAGTCTCAAGTATAAGCAGTGAGTACAACAGCTGCAAGATTGCTGCTCCGAAGATGCAGGTCCTCAAATAAACAACTTATTCCTTCACCATTTCCTCTTCCATTATGCACGGGGAGGAGTTTTCTGTTTTCTTTTATGTGTCTTCATGTTTTTGCCAAGTGCACTTAGCAGATGAGAGAGTACCCTTCCTTGCCTTTGCTGGATATCAGCGTCCTGAAAAAGGAACACAAAATGCATTTGGACTCTCTTTCAGGTCCAGAAGTTAGAATTTCAAGTAATTGTGATTGAAAGTCTTGCTTACGTTTTGAATTAAGTTCACCTTTTTCCTCTTGCTATTTTTTAATTCAAAACTGTTAGACTAACATGTTTCTTGAAGATTGTTTTGTCACTGAGAAAAGGAAATGTTTTCAATATTTAAATCTAATTGAAGACTGGCTTACCCTTTTTCTTTCCTTTTTTAACCTCTCCAAACATGTACTTTTCAGATTCCTTCTTAGCTGTCTAAATTTCCCCCATGGCCTTTCTGGTTGACTTTGTTAGCGTTGTACATTCCTTTTATGGAGTTCTACATTTTTCATTTTTTGTCCTTCAGTGGATTCTTCAGATGGGATTCTTGGCCGCCTACATCTATCTCACTCTGGGTACCAGTGTGTACTATCGTCTCTTTCACGGGAAATTGGGCTTGCATCCTTCTTTCCCTAGGGAGTCAACATGCAGAGTCAAGGTACAAAGTTGTCCCTTTCCTTACCAGTGCTGCTGCTGAAAGCATGCCAGAGGAGACTTCTTTATATGCCATGGTACTTGATAGTGCTGGGCATTTGTTTGAATTTCTCAGCTGAGTGGGTGATGTACCGGGTTCCTGGGATTCTATACTTGTCACGTGCTTCAGGCTCTCAAAAGTTTTGCCTGCAGTGCTGCCTCTGTATGCACTTCTTACCTTTAAGGAAAGTGAAAGTATCCAAATTATCAGGTTGACCAACACTTGCTTTAAAATGTTGGAAGAGCTTAACAGGAAGAACATGTCCTTTTAATCTAACAGAGCAATGGGGGTAACATTCTTGATTACAAAACTAGAAGGCAAGCTACCAGCAAAAAGGGTGAAACAATAAAATAAACCTCTAGATTGTATTTTGCTTCCTCTTTTGTTGCAGTATGTCAGGGGAAGTTCAGACTGGACATTAGGAAAAGGTTCTTCACTGAGAGTGTGGTTGGTCACTGGAACAGGCTCCCTAGGGAAGTGGTCATGGCACCAAGACTGTCAGAGTTCAAGGAGCGTCTGGACAATGCTCTTAGCCATACGATTTAGTTTTGGGTAGTCCTGCGAGGAGCAGAGAGTTGGACTTGGTGATCCTTATGGGTCCTTTCCAACCTGAGATATTCTGCGAATCTATGAATAGTTCCCAAGCTGATGTGAGGACTGACAGCCTGACCACCACCTATACCGCTAGCCCTGAAAAATTCTCTTGTACTGCATCTTTGCTCAACCTTCACATCAGATGGGATCACCTTTCACCAGTCTTGCTTGCAGAGAGCTCCGCGTGGATCATACTGCTGTTCAGTGCAGACAAAGTGAGTGGGATGTCTGTTTTCCCCATCCTGCAGGCTGCTTTGAGTTTATGGTCCCTCTGTGGTCTTTAACCAGCACACTCATCCCAGCTGGAAGAGTTTACTTGCTGTTTACAGCATGTTCCGGAAGAAGCATTCTTTGCACATATATGTTAGATCTTCATAGGGATCATGTATTTCCTAATAAGATACAAATGATAGACTTGGTACTCATAGTGTTTTGCCCCTCTGCCTTTCTCCAGTCATTCCTCCTTCCACATGTCTTTTTTCCTTTCATTTCATTGCTGTCATGTCTCAACTGCATACTGTAGCCATCGCTGTCTGTAATGCATTGTTTCAAAGCCATTAACTTGTTATGGAGAGTAGGATAAAAAGCAATAAACAAATTCCAAGCATGTGGCCACTTGCTTGGTCAGGTTTGAATGCAGTCCTACCAATATCATGAAAGGGCAGGTCCCACAAAAATAACAGCAGAGTCTGCTTTGCCACAGGGAAACCCTTGCAAGCAAAGCCAATCTGTGTGAAATATTCTTGATAGCTGTTTCTGTGTTGTATATTAAATTAATAGGCCAAGGCTGGAAACCTAATTCTGTGTTGCAAACATTTTTCATGGCAATGTCAATTGTGAATCGTTTTCTAATCCAGTCGTGAGCATTTTTCGTCTTTCAATACAGCATGATTCACTACAGTGTACACAGAAGCCAAAAACATAGATGAAATCGTAGAGCCATCACTGAAAGCTAGAGTTACTTCTTTAATTTACGGTTTTGGTTTTTTTTTGGTTTTTTTTTTTTCCCCTGAGATGATTCTATTTTCTGCCTTTCTCTCTGTCTCTCTTACAGGTTTACTTTTACATTTAAGTAAATTGTTATTCTGCTCTGCCTACTTCAAGCATTACAGGAAAACTTAGCTTGGGTTTTTAATGCATTGAAATGATGGATTCTTAATCTAATTGCAATTTGTTTAACTTTATGTCCAGTTTAGAGCTTTGAACTTCTTGTAAAACACCGTATAAAGTACTGGGTGTTCTTGTACTTCCTAATTCTGTCTGGCATTTACAACAATTCTTTCACTATCTGTGAGGGTATGGCTCCTAGCTCTGCCAAGATGAGCTTAGAGTCTGATCCACTCCATTGCTATGAATAGGAGTCCGTCCATGGACTTCAGTGGGAGTTGATTCAGACTCTTTATTGCTTCACCTTTACAAACTGAATTCCAGGCTATTCTCCATGGTAAAAATCTTGGCAGTATTGAAGTGAATGGGATATTTGCTGTGGAATTCAAAGGAGCCAGGATTTCAGCTAGAGTATTTAATATTTCACAATTTAAAATAACCTATTTTCAACCCTTGGATTTGACTTGGACATTCTGCTTTGAAACAGACGCAGGAGATTAAGGTGAAATGAAACTTCCATACTGAAGCTTGGCTGAGGTCAGCATTACTGTTAGATACTTGGTGTTATCTATAGCTGTGTGGGATAGAATTTACTAAAGTCTGTAATTTGCCCATTAAAGGAAATCCTGTGACATGTATGAATCAAGGGGATACCACCCAAGTGGTAACTCTGACTTTAAATCTTGTGTGTCAGTACTTGCTTTTGACTAGTAAAAGTGCATATACTCATTGCAAAAAGGAAACGAACAGTGTGTGGGTGTAAATCTAATTGTTAGGTTTATTTATTTGTATGTATTTTACGGGGCAATATTTCATACATTTGTGAGCCAACCAACGAACCCTGAAGAGTCTGATGGTGACTGCTCTTGCAGAGGCTTCGCAGGGGTCCTGGCTGATTTTCCATCTGTGAGCTGAGTATTTCTTTTGTAGTATTAATACCCACCATCAAGTGCAAAATCAAAACAAGAAGCACAACTATTCAGACTTGATGTGGCTATGGTATTTTCCTTAAATCTCCCACCCTCAACCATAGCATCTTTTTTTTTGTGTTTTTTTTTTTTTTAATATGTATGACTAGTATTAAATGTAGTTGGGATTTCCCATCGCCTTCCATTTTGCTCTTCGGTCCTTACATTAAAGAAAATAAATACTGGATTTGGTAGGAACCGTAATCTTGTCTGACTTGTTACTATGTTTTTCTCCACAAGTCTTTCCAACCAACTGAAAAAGCAAAAAAAGATATCCAGGAAACTCGTTAATGTAGTTCATGCATCTAATATAGAAATTCACTCACAAGATCTGTGTATAAAAATATGTATTAGAATATATGCCTGTGCATTTTTTTATTTATATTAGTCTACACATATGCAAGTCTCCACTTAGAATTTCAGAAAGGCCAAGGTTGCTCTATATTTCATAATGTTTTAATTTTTAATTTTTTAAAATCCTTTTCACAATTACCAAGTAACTAAACTCTTAAACTGTTTCTGTCTGCCCCAAGGGTTTTTTCTCTTTCTCTATGTGTTGAAGGGAAATCTGAGCCTAAGAACACTAAAGAGGAAAAACATGTCTCATCTACTTGTCACGGCATCTATACTTTGCCATTTTTTTGCCACCCAAATGTGACAGGGCAGCACATAAATGTGTGAAGTCTGTCACAAATGGCAGCCAGAGCTGGGAATTCAGGAAAATGAGCTTTGCCTTTTTGAGGCTTTTGCATTTAAATCCTGCAAAGTGGTGAGTGGCTTCTGAAAGGTTATGCTAAGCCTGCTCAGTGTTAGTTCACGGGAGGTGTTCACCTTGCGGGATTCAGCCTGGAAAAGGCATATCTTCTACATGGAGCCCTGTGGGGGATGCGTGGGGTAGGAGAACATGACATGTTGCCTGTACTGTCGTGTGGCTCATGTATGTGATGTATGGTGCGTCAGAAATCACAGGTGTGGCTCAGAAGTGTGGGAACAACGGCTGTGGAGACAGAAAGTCTCTCTTCACCCGCAGAAGAGAGCGGCAGCAAAGCAGGCAGCAGTGGTGCAGCCTCACTCAGTGCAGCAGGATTGTCTCCTTGGAAGTGAAAGGGTGTTTACAGTTCCACGATGCGTATAGTATAGTTCCTTCTTCTAAAATGCTGTTTAGTGTCTTTGTGTCCCCCAATCTGCAGGAGCTCCCAATATGCTCGGACTAAAGAGTCTTGAGGATAACGTGACAACACCAAGCAGGAGGACAAGGCCACCACATTGATCTTACGCTAACCCTTCAGGGAGCATCTGTGCACTAGTAAAGATGGGCTGTGTTTTAAATCATCATGTGAGGCTCCAGGTGTTTTGCCAGTCTGCAAGCATTCAGAGCCTTGAACTTCGTATTCAAATCCATCTATATATCTGTCTGCCTCTCTGTGTGTCTATCATACATGCGTGTATTTTTTTAATTTCAGCAGCAGCACCTTAGCAACACTGATCTTCCCCCTGTTGCAGCAGGCCCTGCTGAGAGAAGCAGCTAGATCTGACCCCAAAGCTCTTTAGGCAGGAAAACAGCATTGTTGTAGGTCTTTGAAACAAGAACCGACCATGTCACCATATCCTACTTTCTAGAGCACGTGGCAGCATGCACTCCTTTTCTTCTGGGAGGCGTGGGTAGGTCTGATACCTCCCTCCCTCCCTCCCTCCCTCCCCCTGTCCTTTTTCTCTCTCTCACAAATGCACTGTCTTTCACTTGGTTGGAGCGCGGTTTGGGAACCAGGCACATCAGCAAGCTGCTTGTCTTGGGTTTCTGGCAGGATGGGCAGAGCAAGGGATGAGCAGCACGAGATGTGGAGCGGGCACATTAACTTTGCAGTCTGTGCTGTCTTCTGTGGTGAGGTATTTCATGTGAAGGGGAGGAGGGGGTTAGAAGGAGAAGGGAGGGGGAGAGTGAAATGCATACATTACCACTATTCTCAGTAAGAGATTTAGATCTCTGTGTTGGCATAAAAAGGTCATTTTGGGCCTGAGGGTTTTGACATTGTTCCTTTAAGTTAGACCCACAACATAAACTATTTTCAACACTTGCCATGAAGAACAAATGACCTTTAGTAACTTGCCCAGAAGACAAATGGTACGTTAACACAATAAATATACTTTGCTAGTGTCGTGCTTCTTGCTTTAATTTTCAATTAGAAATGTTACCTTTCCCTCTCTCTTTTACACAAAGGACTGCACTTCCATGCTTTGATTTTGTAACAGAGATTTCTTTGACCTCTGTGCGGTTGGTAATATTCACTGATAATTACTGGCTATACAGTAAATTTAGCTTTGTTCAGGGATAGCATTTTGTACTCATCTGCTCAAAGCGGGCTGGAGGGAGGGTATCTGTGAGGGAAGGAGGGCATCATTAACAAGCATCACCAGACAGGTCTGCTGCAAGAGCCGAGGTAAGGGAGTCAAAGGGACAAACAGTTAAGAGCTGGTGCTGGTGAGTATACCTGTTGTTTGGCTGAGCTTTGGTAGAATGTAAGGTGAGAAATGAGACTGGAAATTAAAGGTGACATTATTTCAGTTTCCATCAGTAAAGGTAAGAGGTATGGACGTTGGCATGTTGACTTCTGTTTAGGGGAATGAAGGGCCGGCACTCTTCTCTCTGATCATTTCTATTTCACTTAAGGTTTCCAGGTTCGGTTGTTATGAAGCTAGCTGCCAAGACACCAACTTGTTGAAGGACCTGAAAGTACATCACCAGTTGTATGAGGGTGGGAACACCAGGGTTTCTGCTGGGGAAGCTCAGGCCATGGCTTGGCCAGCTGCTGCTCTCAGTCCCATGCTCAGGCAAAGCGGTGGAAGAAAGGGAAGTCTAAAATGTGCTGGTGTGGGAGGGGAGGACACCTGAGGGAGGAGAGGAGAAAAATGATGAGTAGGGATGCACCAGCTCTCCTCCACACAGTGCTGTGGCTTCCCTAAAAGGGTGTAGAAAGGAAGTGAGCATTAGGAGATGTTTTCCAGAGAGCTGGGTAAAGTTTTGTCAAGGGGATGACAGAAAAGTTGTCACTGTCACACAAGCAATAAATGCCTGGAAGAAGGGAAAGGGTGTTGGTGGTGGGAAGATAGTAGATCAAGGGATGGCACAGTGGCAAGGAAATATTTAGAAAAAGGAGAGTGATTTGTCATCCATTGGAATCACAGATACAGTTCCCTAAACATTAATAGTGTTTGGAAGGTAGGAAGATCTAATGAGTAATGCAGAGACTCCTTTGGCATTCCTTAAATGTTGGTTAATTATTTCTAGGGCTGCTACAGTGCTCTTCATCCCAAAGGGATCCAGAACACTACACAAAAGTAGATTTTTCAATTTGCTGATTGGTTTGAGGATTACAGTTATTTGATGTCAAATAAAAACATTTTGAAGGTTTTTTTTTTTTTGGAGGGGGAGGGCAGGGCAGTGGGAAGATCTTTTGTTTCAGCTGAACAGAAGTTATTTTGCAGAACCAAAAATGAAAGCTTGCTTTTGTGTTTGGGATCATAAATCCTTCGGAACCTTACGGAGGGTGTGTTTAAGTAAAGAGTTTTTAAGCAAAGCCTCTGGAAATGAAAAACTTCAATACTTTAAGTTGAAATAGCCCTTTTACATCTTCAGAAATGTTTGTTTCTTCTTTTGCATCAGACTGCCAACTGAGTCTGACCTTATTTCATACATAAATTAGTCATCCTTTTTTTTTTTGTCAGCTGTAATAGTCTCAATAGTCTCAATTTTTTTTTTTTTCACCAGCTATACGTTTATGCCCTTTTATGATCATTGAAGTGGGACTTAAATAGAACTGGAGAAGTGTGCTGCTCTGAAGCAGTTTTATTAGGGAAAAGCTGAGCTGGAGAGAAGGAGCTTGAAGTGGAAGGAAGCAAGGGATGAATGAACTGAAAATGAGGGAAAACTGAAAATTGAGTTGGACAATGTGAGTAATGGTGACAGTTACTCCCCAGAGTAAAAATAGGAGTGAGGAAATGAGGATTAGGGATACGAAGATGGAAAGGGGAGTCGAGAGGAAAGAAAAAGAGCTGACTAAAAAGACAAAAATAGGACACTCCACCTTTATTTTAGAGAATGCTTTAATGCTCCATTTTCCTGAGAAATGCTATATATTTCTAAATTTGGAAAGGAGGAGATAGAATGGCTATTTTTAGAAATTACTAATGTTTCTGGCTGCTTTTGATTCTGTAGTTAACCAGAGAAAAAAGAAAAAATACAACAATGTAAAAGTTAGTGGAACTTAAGAAAGTACGTTTGAAAAACAGGACCATAGTAATACCTAAACGTTCAGGTCATTGTACTTCTAAAGGGACACCACAAGGCCTATATTACTTAAATTTCATTTGAACGTTACGGGTGTAATCCTGCAAACACAGGTCATCGGCGTTTTTTTTTCTTTTAATGGGAACTGATACTCTTATGCTGTCAGGTGGCTCCAGAAACTAAGGACTTGAGAAAAAGACTCAATCTTGCTAGACTTGTGGTAAGAAATCATAAAAGTTGGGTGTGCTTTCTTATGCTGGTCTTTAGTCCCAGGAGGGAATTCAGCCTTAAAAAGGTTTTTTTTGAGTGATTTTTCTTCAGACTTTGCAACTTTGTGTGCCTGGTTCCCAGCTTAGGGAGCCTGGCTTGTGTTTATTTAGTAGACAAGACTACTGGAAACTGAAAATTCCTTCTGGCGATTCCTCAATCCCACTTTTTTTTTTTTAAATTTTACTCCAAATTAATCAGTTAAAATGGGGTACTCGTCTTACTGGCCCTCCCAGAACCCCTGAGGTGTTTTTTGCTGATCTCCCTCTTTTGATTGTTCATCCTTTTATAGAACAACACTGGGAGCCTTAAGGATATGTCTGACTAGCAGCCACCGTCAAGCACTCTTGATGTGAGAAGGGGGAAGGGGAAAAAAAAAAAGAAAGACCTGGGTCAGTCGTACAAACAGGGAAATGACACCAGCATGCTGGTGAGACTGAGGATTTCTGCTTCGCTGGTAATTTCTAACTTTCTTTTTAAATGGGTTTTAGATGTGGATTTTCAAATGAGCTCTTTGAAGTAGAGACAAGGCTATGCAAATTTTTTTTTTTCACAAGAAAAAAATATGAGGGAAAATTAAAATAATCCTTACTCTCTCTCCCCTCCACTCTCCTTCTCTCTTTCCTCGCCATGGTGTGTACAGAGGGTAACATGGTTATTGATTAGTATGTCTACGGTCCAACTACATCCAAGCTACAGGGAAGGTATACTGCAGTTACCTGGGCAGGGGACACCATTTCAATGCTCTTACTAGCACCCCACTACCACATTGGGTCAGTGCTTCTATGTTGGTCTCTTGTTTCATAATGACACACTGGGTCATGATCCTCATCCCATGTCGCTGATGTCAACGGGTATTTTGTTACTAAGTGAAATTGGGATTGGTGTCGGATATTTCGTGAGTTATTCTATGGTTCTGTTCTTGCTTGGACAACAGGAGGCACATAAATGGTCGTGAGCCCGTTCACGGTCTCTGAGTCATGTTGTTGTTGAGTCTTGTTCTTAGGAACTGTTTTTTATACAGTACACATTATTTTTGCATTTGAATGTCTTCATTAAATTCAGCTTTCCATCTCTGTAATTTTACTTGAAAATCTGAAATTCCTGCTTTTCTTGTAGGTCAGTATTGAGTTATTTTAAGCCCTCAATTTTCGATGGTAATGCTGGGTAGCGATAACTTAGGTAAAAATGGTAATAATTTTGTTTTATGAAAAGTTTATGCAAGTTTTAAGCAGAGCTAAAGTCTTGCATATTAAAATGAATTTTCCTTCGTGAGTAAGAAATTAAGAAGCCTTGTGTGCAAGTATAATAGAAACATTTAGACATTTGATTTATAGGTGCAAATTCAGAAAAAAAAAGGTGTCTGCTTTTGTTCATCAGCTTGGGGAGTGGGTATCTCTTTAAAGTACCGTAGGAAATGGCAGGTAGGCAGCTCTACCTCTGTACCAACCTAGAGCAGCAGGATATCCACTGAAGTCAAAACTGAAGAAAGCAGACACAAGACAGAGCGTTGCCCGTGGAAGAACAGGCTTTCCTCAGAAATACCTGAGTGGCCAAGTGTGTAAAACCAAGCAAGAAGATAGCAAGAAGGCTAAGGAAAAAGAAAAACCGGGTGAGTATGGGCAGTGTCTGTGAATCAGGCAAAAACCCGATGAGGCAGCCTCAGCAGTGGATTCTTCTGAGTTGTCTGAGCTCTAATGATGCAGCGAGCATCTGCGAAGCTGAGAGGGCAAGAGGGAGACAGGACCTGAATGAAAAGTCTCCTTTGCTGGGGAAAACAGATCACCTGCTTGTGCTAGTTGCCAAGAAGTAGATAGTGAAACTTTATAAACGGGCTTCTGGAGAGGCCTGATTCTCCATTGCTTCTGTACATTACAGTCATTCAGAACAGTGCAAAATGCATACGCAACAACAGCTTTTAAATTTACTGGAGTCCCAACACGTGTTGACGCGTGTGCGTACAGGTAGATGTGCCCTTGCTCTTGGTTGTCTGGCAGCAGTCTCCCTCTCACGCCTTTCACCACCAGGAGCCACGTAACTGTCTTGGCGTGGCCCTGTGCCCTGCACAGCGGCCAGGCTCACAGTCTGCATTGCTGTGAATGGGAGGCAGCATGCATCCCCGTGTTTTCTTATCTAAAGAGACTGAATTCTTAATGTAAGAAAAATAGAAAGGGTACATTAGTGTGGGCAATGTTTCTCTTAGTTTATTCACCTTCTAAGACAGCTACAAAAGGAGGGAACCAAAAGTTCTATGTGGAAAACAGCAAGGGTAGTTGGACCCCATAATCTCCCATGACCTACAGAGATTCACCACGTCATTTGGCATACTGGGAGTAAGCCAGGGTTTGGGGATAGCAGCAGCAAGAAGGTGAGTTGGAAGCTTGTGGGTCAACAGGAGATTTAGGTTAGCTGAGGGGCTTCAGGGGGTTTCTTGATGATGGGAAGAAGCTGGAAGCTGGTGATGCTTGTTTAGTAGAAACACTGGAAGTGTGTTAAAATTTCGAGTTTGAGGAAAGGGAAGTTAGTGGCAGGAAAGCACAAAGACTTAGGGGAAGCTGGAACTCTGTTCTCCAGCATGAGTTGACCTACTCAGGAAAATGGGGCAAATTCAGTCCTCACAGACCCAATTTGGTTGTGCCAACAGAGAAAAATGAAGCAGACTGAGGGCAGAAGATGGAACTGACTATAAAGGTTTAAAAATGAGATTGCTCTTCTGAGAGGAAGTCAGTGACAATGTTAATCAGCTTAATATGTTTCCCAAGTTCTGCATTTTGTATAACTTCCATAGAAATCTTTTTTTAAGTGGCAAAATTACATATAAATAACATGACAGTAATATTACTTAGTCTCCTTGCCTGAAGTGTGTGATGTCAAATCGTAAAGGTAGTCAGCAATCATGTGGAGATAAGCAGTGAGGACCCCAAAAAGACAGAAGCGTATGGCAGGAACTGCAAAGCCACTGAAGTGACCTTTCAGTGTAGGAGAGTGTTGTCTCGGGGAGTGCGTATCAGCTAAGTAGAGTCACAGTAGAAAATCCACACTGTCAAAATTAACTATTGCTCTACTTTAGAATTTTATTACATTTTGTTTTTAAATAGTCATTGCCCAAATGGAATTAAGATACTAGTTCAGTAAACATTTCAAATTCCTCTGAAATGGAAACAACTTAATTTTGTTCCAGATTTGTTTGCAAGTTCATTCTCCCTTCTGCCTGATTCTCCTTAGTGTGTTAATAATTAAGTTTTGTGGTCTTTAGCTTCTTTAGCTTTAATTCTTTCCTTTCACTTGATTTTCTATATGGAGAAGTTGGCTGGTGTGGCTCTTCAGCCCTGCTAGGCAAATAGCTGTCATTGTCTATATTGCTGGAAGATTAAGCACACAGGAACTGGGCTGCTCTTGTCCAGGTAAAGAGGAGTCTTAAACATGAGCTGGTGCCATGAACTAACAGCTGCTTTTCTTGCAAAAACATCTTCCCCCGCTAAAACTTTATGAACAGTTGTGTAGCTTCATCAGTGGGAGTAATGGTAGGAGGAGGCCTAATGTAAACAAAGCACAGGTGGCTATGTGGGGATTTTATCGCAAGGGCATCTGGACCTGTTCTGAACAAAGATAGATAGATAGATAGAAAGACAGAAAGACAGAAAGAAAGAAAGAAAGAGAAAGAAAGAAAAGAAAGAAAGAAAGAAAGAGAAAGAAAGAGAAAGAAAGAAAAGAAAGAAAGAAAGAAAGAAAGAAAAGAAAGAAAGAAAGAGAAAGAAAGAAAGAAGAAAGAAAGAAAGAAAGAAAGAAAAAAGCAATCCCATCATTTCTACCCCTGGGGGAACAGATCTGGGTTAGTAATAGTGGGAAATAATAAGGAAAAGGAGTTAGTGCCACGTGAAGGAGCAGTGGCTTCTCATCCTCTCCACATTTCTCTGTAGACCTCTTTTGGCCTTGGTTTCCCAGCTGGTGAGATCAGGATATTCCTTACAGCGATGCAGGATGAGACTCACAGGTAGTTAATATTTTCGAACTTGAAACGTGCAAAAATGATGAAAGTAGTAGGGGTTGTTACCATTCCCCATTTAGCACAAAGTTGAAATATTGAGAGGCTAAAGCTCTCTCAACCAGCTAGCCTGAAGTCCCAGTTTGACTGCAGAGGAAATCTATTACTCATTTCCTGCCTTTACTTAAAATAAAGAACACCCTGCTGCCCAGTACCGTGTCTAAGAAGACACATCATCACTAATTTTTTGCCAGAATAATAAAAGTGACAGAAGGGGATTCCCCTGAATGTTTGATGCTTTTCTGCTGTGCGGCTCTGGCAGTCCCAGAATAGCCGTGCAGAATCTGCACCGAAACGGGAAGTCAAAGGGTACAATCTGGGCTCACACGTGCCTCTCCTCTGCTTTGGTCTTACTGGAAACGCATGTCCTTGTTTCAAGAAATAACTGAAGGGGCATGGTGGGAGAAGACCAATGCACTTAAATCCAGGAAAAGGTGTCGTTAAGGAACGGAAGAGAAACCGCCTCTTTTCAAAGAAGAACTTGAGGGCAAGGCACAGAAACGGGCTGTGTACAAATTCACTCTGACTCCTTACCCATAACACAATCTTATCCTCTGACATGCTGAAGGCATACGTGCTTTTTGTATTGTATCAGCGTTCTGGATAAGGATGTGACATCTTACTGGTGGGGTTATGCAACAGAAGTCCTGAGGAAAATGCCATCATCATGGACTAGGGGCACGTGTACCCATGGCACTATGGAGGGTTGTACATACAGAGCTTGCAGAAATGGTACATTGGTGTGAAGACAGTTGTGTGTGTAAAGCCATGTCTGTACTTGCAAAGAAGTGAGCAGTAGATGAGTGGGCATACTGGAATAGATCTATGTCGCTTTAACTATATCGATACAGATAAATTGGTACGAGATAAATGTGCTGATGAGATACGACTTTGTCAGCATGTGCTAACAGCGTTATGAATTGAAGGCATTTGGCAACCCTTGGCTGATACTTGCAGTTCTTAGGTCTGGCCTCTTTGGAATGAATCTGGCATCTGTAGTGAGGCTAGATTGGAAAATCAGGTTTTCATATGTGGAGATTTCAGGATCCCAAGTAGGTAGGCAAATGTGCACAATGGGAGCTCTTAAGCATAGAGAGGACTTCAAAATCTGTGCCTTGTTTAAGTAGCTGTGCAGATCCCTCCCCCTGTTTAAAATATGGATGTTGAGCACCAAAGCCTTTGGGCCCGATGTCAATTTCTGCAGTTATCTAAACTTTGGTTTTGAGTCACTAGAACTTTGCAATGGGGATTACATGTCAGAGAAATGCAGTTCTGAGGCTGGAGATCAGGAACATGCCTTCTAATAGGTCTCCATTGAACATGGGGCCCTCCAAAGAAGCTGCTGAGAACAGAAATAAATATACTGATTACCTGGTATAAGTGGAAAGCCTTTAAAATTCATCAAAATTTGCAGTATGCTCTGAAAGGGTGTTATTTCTACATCCTCATGTTAATTTACAGACAACAGGCCACCACTTAGTCAATTCTAAGAAGTAGAGTGTATTAACATTACTGTTATCATCATGCTGACAATTGGAGCATCATTTTCTAGTAATTGAAATTAAAAAAGCCAGACCCATAGCCAGCATAAATCATATTAATTCCACAGACTTCAGTGACGCTCCAGTGCCGTTCAGTAACTGCACGTCATATGCCCGGTGGTGGTCTATGGTTTGTGTTTGAAGAGAAGTAACATGGTGATCCTAGACTTAGGCAGCATCTACAAGCCACAGCAGTGTTTAGTACTACCTGTGAGCACCTAGTGCTGCCTTCTCCAAGTATCTCGATTTGACAGTATTGGAAAAAATCCCAAAGTGTCCCTCTGCAGCCGCACCACTCCATGCAGGAGAAAGGTGGCTTTGCAGGGGAGCAGGTGTCACATCGGGTCACTGGGCAGACGTACATCATGTGCCTCCTCCTGCGCTGAGCCAAGGGGGCGTGCACAGAGCAAAGCCCCAGCTGCAGAGTTTTGTGTTGGTGAAGGTGGGGCTTTGCTAGGGGACCCCTTTGCGGGTGCGGTGCAGCGCCGTGGCTTCCTGCCTGTTTCCTCTCTTTCACCTTCACAGGTAGGGCTGTCGGTGGCTTCCCGGAGAGGGAGTGACCGTGGCCCAGTGCTTCGAAGGTGGGAGATACGGGCTAGCGATGGGGGAGTGTGAGGAGGGAGCCCGTTGCGCGGCTTGTCTTCGCCACATCAAGCTTAACATTCCTGTCTCCTGTGGGCTAAAATACCCTCACACAAGGGTATCACAACATTTGTTTTCTGTACCCGCAGTTTTTGTTTGACCTTGGGTGAGTCGTAAGAGGTTACCATCCCGTTTAGCTTAACTGTAAAAGTAATAAGTAGAGAAATACAGGAAATAAATAAATACAGTGAGGAAGAGAAGCCAGAAGAAAGATCTTTAGCTCTTCATTAGTATTTTTAATGAGAAGAGGAAAAAGCTGCTCTTTTTACAAACCACACATTTTAATATTGCCTACAATAAATGGTGCTTGAAAGCGTCTGAGGTAGCTGGTGAGTGTCAGTAATTCCAGAGTTGAGACTTTGACTACATCTGCAATACAGCCTCTCCCACTCAAAAAAATACACACCATATACGTATGTGTTCATACAGAAGGCACAGGACTGCATATGATACTTTGTGAGTATGAACTGCATGAGCATAGCACATTCTTTTTGATTTTTCTCTCTTGCAGAAGCACCACTAAAATGACTAAAACGTGAGTTTTGCACTTTTTCTTGGGGAGTCTCTTTCTGGGGCGGAACACTTTCTTGGGTGGTTTCAAGACTTGCTGAGTTTTCAAAAGAGCTGACTTCATCTCTCTGATAACGAGCAGTACATAAGGTTGAATTCTGCCCTCAGCTGTAGAGACGCAGCTGCCATTGACTTCAGTGGGAGCTGCATGTACGCATTCAAGGGCAGAATGTGGACCAGAATTTTTAGGTGCATATAAATGCTGTTGGAGGCTAAAAGGCGATCACATAGAGTTGCTGGCGTAGAGCCACGTATGATAAAGTAGGCTATGTTTTATCTTCCTCAGGATGCTTACTTTTAAAGCCTCTCGTGTTTTTTTGGAGATGAGGACATAGAGTCTCTTCCGTTAGTTGGTGAATTTGTTTTTTAATTATATCTAATGTGTTAATTTCTTGCTGTGAACTGTGCTGTAACAGTGTTGTGTGCTGTTGATCAGCTCCTGGATTCCTCTCTAGAAGTGGCTGCATTTTCAGTGATGAGATACTATGAAAATTCTGCAACCTGCAAGATGACTATGTAATTCTAATGAATATTTTCATTAGGTTAAAATATTTAACTATTTTTAATATGAGGATGGGATGAGATGAGGGGAAAGAGGAGTATGTACAACTTCACTGTTTTATATTAGAAATGTTTCCATGTGACCAGAAGTGCATTAAGGAAACTATGGTTATGCTTACATGGCATGCCACCAAAAGGTATGCACCTTTTTTATTGCTTCCTGTATGCTGAAAGTATGGAAACTAAATTAAGGTCCACATTGATGAGCGACTTTCCATGCTGCAAAGTTCTCCTATGTTGCATGCTCAGGTTTTTTTGAAAGACAAGAGTTTGAGACCTGTAGAAGGATCTTTCCCGAGGCTTTTGAGATTGTGCTGAAGTGCTCTAAGAATGAATTTTCAATTTGCTTATTTATGTGCTGTTCAGGTGAGTTTTAGGTCACTGTGATTAAGCCTATTTTAATAAATCTTTAAAGTGCAAATCAGCTTCTGAAGTTTATGAACATCTCATGAAAGAATGTGCAAAAAACCTGTGTGTATATAGTATGTATATGTATGTGAGTGCATATGTATGTATATACACACACTGACAGAGACATACATTGTTTTGGTATTTGTAATATTACTGAAGTTATTCTGTGTGAGGTAGAGATCCTGAAAATCTGTGAAAGCTAATTCTGTTGCATGATGGTGCGGTCTAAGGATATGAATCTTCTCACATGTTCATGTTTAAGTTTTTTTAATCCATATGAAGAATATCTGAAGTGCCAAAATGTTTAGGCATCCTAATCCAAATGATATAAGTGAGAGGGATAAGTATTCTTCATTTAAGAAAAGATTATGTAGTTGCGATGAACAAAAAAACCCCAAAGCTAAATCTGTTACTCTTCACAAAAAATAGTTTTGCTTCCAAAGCATCTCCTGAAGCCACCTGTGATGCTTGCCCAGCCACCTAGAAGAGGCCCCAAAGATGTATTCCTGACAAAAAGCATTTCCTTGACTATGCTCTTTGATTTCTCTTTTTTTTTTGTGTCTGTTTTCCTTCAGAAAAGAATGGCTTAGAGGGGAAATTCTGTTTTCAGATTCTTTTTTTTTTTTTCACTTGGCTGAGTGATGAGAGCAAAAATTCCATACTGGATTGGACTTGCTAGGAGCTGCATCTCCAGAAAAGCAGGAGGCCAATCAGGGTATATATTTGAGTAATTCAAACTGCTGGAGAGAACTGTAAAGTGGAA
Source organism: Scopus umbretta (assembly GCA_013400535.1). Taxonomy (NCBI): domain Eukaryota; kingdom Metazoa; phylum Chordata; class Aves; order Pelecaniformes; family Scopidae; genus Scopus; species Scopus umbretta. The sequence goes on from VZTL01004622.1 coordinate 53,119, forward strand.
AGGACACTGTGAGCAAAAGTGGCTATAGTGATGCTTTTTTAGCAAGCTCAAGGGAGAGGAACTACTGGAGGGGAATCTTATTAGTGTCTTACTAGAAATTCTGAACACTACAGGCTAAGGAGGAATTGCTAGTGATTAAACTTATTTTAAAGTATGGAGTTTGGGCTTGATTCAGCGATACACTTTCTGCATCCAGCTATCGGGAATGGCATGTGTTTTCCCTTTTCTTTACATACTGCATGTGAGCTTATGAATGAGGTTTTGATAGGACACTGCTCCCCAGTGTGAGATAGCATCTTCTTCTTCAAAGGGGTTCACTGAAGACTCGCTTTTGAATTGTGCCTTCCTAAAAAAAAAAGCCTGCTCACTAAGCAGTAGTTGTGAGCTGAAATATAACTCCAGCAGATGATTTACAGTGAAATTCCCTTTTCCATAACTCGCTTATCTGAATGTCTTGGTTTGCAAATGAAACCTGCTGCTTCTGTTGCTGATCCTGCCACTGTTGTCACGAAAGAGTTTAGTATGTACACTTGAAGCTCGCTGCTGCTTTTCTTTTGTCCTATGCCAAAAGCTCATGTTCAGTGGAAAATACAGCCTGAATGGTGTATCTGAAGAAAACATGTTTATGATAGCAAACACCTCCAGTACAACAATGTAAACTTCCACTAATGCAAGTGGCAATGCAGTCCTGCAGTATTTGTATTAGTAAGAAGACAATCAGAGCTATGGAAAGTTCCCCTTTGTCTGGATCCGTGTATGATACCACCGTGTGCTGCTTACACAGTTCAACAATGATGACTTGGCTTTTTTTTTTAATCTGGGCAGAGTTGTACTCTGCTGTAGAGCTGTAACTAGTGACAGTGCATGGCTTGGCTTTATGCCATACTATTACTCAGGTATTCTCTCTTAATGAATTCGGAATACAGGATATGCAAGCTGGATAGGTGGGAGGTATTCCTCCTTCACTTGTCTCTCTGCACTAACAATTTACATATTATAGATCATCATGGCTCAGTAAGTATCCAGCTGTAGTTCTGATATGAAAATAGGTTTTCCTCATGACAGAAATCAGTGCACTAATTTAGTTTTATTCCACTTTTTGAAACTGTACTATGATTGGTGTGTCACCCAGATGGATTTATTCAAGCACAGTATGAAAATGGCCATTACAGAAATAGGCAGTCTCTCCAGTCACAATGTAAAAACTGACAGAGATAACACTGTAGTGTAATGTAACTTCATAAAATCACATTTATTGTTCTTCATTCAATAAAGTCCTCTTGTGTAGGTACTGGAATGAAAACATGATTTACTACTTTTAGGTTTGGATGAAAACTAAACTCAAAGGTTTTTTCCAATGGAAAACATTAAAGATGAAAGATTCAATGGTACTCTATAGGACTTCCAAATTCCAGCATACAAAATTTCTGCAAAGTTCCAAACATATATTCTCTTTCTTTTTTTTTTTT